>JAMKCH010019809.1:0-70452 GCA_023653785.1 Ophioderma brevispina
ACAGACTGAATGCATAGGCTTGCTGTTTATTCCGTTGTTGTCTTCGCATCAAGACTAGCTGTGAATATAATTATATTCAACAACTACCGAATGATTAGCCATGCACAAACAAACCTCTCTATTGAAGCCTGTATAGAAGATTCTAGTGACAAGTCACCGACGCTAGTCACCGATGGCAATTCGCGCATGTGTAGTACATTCGGGTGACTGACCTAAGTATACACACAACCGAATGCAGTAAATATGTGTGTACATTGTACGTGTCATGCAAACCATGCTTGACCGCGCCCACAACACGGTTCCGCGCATATAATTATGACAGCAATCAATACTCCCATTGCATTTCCCAGTTCAAACTTGGTTCCACTGCCGGAAAATAGCCATGTATATTTGCATTGTCCCCTTATTAAATTAAATGTCACCTTGCAATGATGACACTGTGGGTTCAGGAATACCGACACAGATAGTACATCTCACTAGTCACATTATATCGCGCATAATCTACGATTATTTAGGAGTACTTTTTCAACCCTCAATTTCCGGGATTGACTCATGGCGCAACGTTACTAACATACAAACAACACCAACTTCTGTTTTCAGCTTCTGATAGCCGAGACCATACCAGATTTTCCCATTATCATTGCGCATATAATTTTGACCACCTGAGGTTAAAAAGTCTCTCGAATGTCATGAACACACGTTGCAGAATTTCCAAAATCTCCCCAAGCTGTATCACAAATATGACGTCTCCATTCAGTAATGAAAGTAATGAGCGGCGCTCTTCATTTGTAAATTGTATTGGAAGAAGTGTGTACGTGCCATGGTAGCTATAAAGAGGGTAACACTCTGTACCTATTCCGTAAATTTTGTTTACTAATATCTATAGGGCCCACCCTACGTCGAGGAGGAGGAGGGGTGTTGCTGCTTGAGATTCTTTAGAGTATATTCTTAGTGATGTATCTTATTTTCTTAATAGGTAACTGGTTTTGTGGAAAACAATATTCGTAGGTTACGTTAAAATTTACCACACGAAAAATTGTCACAAATATTTGAAAAGATACGGAAGTAGAAAATTTCCACAATCTTGGCATGCATGCCTATCAGAAAAGTCAATGTTTAATCTATCAAATGACTCGTTCGTATTAATACTGAAGATGTGAGCATAATTTAGTAAGAAACTTTTTAAATATATGTCTAAAAATGACATATTTTTGGTGTCCCCTGCAATCAAATTTTCATAGAAGAGTGTTTTGTGGCGCGAAACAGCTCACCAAGGCGTATTATAGTGACGTATTCAACATTTTGAACGTTTGGAGAAATTTGGCATATACGTTCGTTTTGTACTACTCTACAAATTCAAATTCCAAACTTGGCTTAATTAGTAAAATATTTTTTTAATTATGACGTATTTGCAAAACCATAAATTGTCCGCATCACAATCATAAAGACGTAGTTGAAAATCTATTCTGACGTATTGATAATTTCAGTTCACGGTAAATTGTTATTTGTCGTTTTCACACAGTGACGTATTTGCGCAAACGCGTCGCATAACGACGTATTTGCGCAACATATTTGTTATTTACACGCTGAGATTGATCATGACAATATGCCAGTCAGCGTGTTAAACATTTTTTTTTCGCACATCTAAATAATTATGAAGTTGAGTAGCTTTTTCTTGACGTCTTGACTGTTTTCTCCATGCTCTTATCTTTTTTATGCCTGTTTCTTTAAAAAAACAAAAACAATCTCCCTTCTTCTTTTATCTAATATTCTATTTCCTTATACGCATCTAATATGATCGACCTTGGTTTTCTTTGGTGATTCCATCATTGGTTATATTATCACATTTTATCAATGTCTTTGACCTCCACCTCTAATGTAGCCTTTTTATCAAGGCTTTGCGCTTTATTTTGTATTGCTACTTCCCTGTATACGATGGTCCACAGCGCCCTCTCATTGGGAAGTTCTTGCGTATCTCAGCCGAGGCTTCGCTCCGGCGATTGTGTCACGATAGATGAGAACAGTTTGAGGTGTCTTTTTTGAAAAAACGACCTCTAATGCTGCAAAGCGGTTTCTCATCCAGTTGTAAATTTCTTCTTTTCCGTTCTTTCCTATTTCAGATGTAATTGCTCTTCCTCTTTTTGTTGCTGAATGACTTTCAACCTAGCAAGCTTGTTATTTGTGTTGCCCTGACCATTTCGATCCTTGAGAGGCCTGATTTTGGCCCGGCCTGGAGCCAGTCGTCGAATTCCATCTCTGCCTGATGAACAAGCAGGATTTCGCCGTGGGCCGGAGCACTGTCCATCAGATGTAAAATACACATTAAATATTGAGGAGAGTTCCTGAAAGCGTCGTAAGGCAGACCTTACTGCGCATATGACCCGTTTGGGCACCAGGGTCGACACTCAGCCTTCTCAGGACCATCCCGGATTGTCACCTTGTACAATTCAATATGCTTGTAAACCGTAGCTTTATCCTTAAGACCATGGTCGTCCTGAGGAACGGAGTCCCAAACGGACATTACTGGCTCCCATGCTGTCCAACTTGTACAGCGATTTACCTCAACAACATCTATACAATATGGCTACGCCGACGAGCTTGCTCTTTTCAGTTCGGACAGAAGCTAGACTGAAGTAGAAGTACACTTACTACAGATATATGGCCCTACTTGCAGCATTTCTCAAGACCTGGAGACTCAAGCAGAGTGACATCGGCCAGCTTAATCCATCTTAATGAAGCGCCTGCATACAATCCCACACCAACCTTCTGGGAGTGAAGCTTGATCGGCACCTTACCTTTCGGCAGCATTCTCGAGTCAGTAGGTGCAAAGGTATCTTCGGGAACCTCATGTGCCGCCCTGCTGGATCTTCCTGGGGTACTAGGCACCACCACCCTGGCTCTTGTCTACAGCGCTATGAGTATGCCGCCCCATCAGGGTGCAAATAGCTCTCACACAAAGAAGCTGGACACAGTACTCAACGAGACCACGAAGAACCATTACTGTTGTCTTCGTTCCATCCATCTGGCTTCTACCAGTGCTTTCAGTATACTGCATCACCTGCAGTGCTTTGGAGAGAACATCACACACATAACTGGTGAATAAGGCTTGTTGGACACAAGCCCCTGTTGCTAACACTGTCAAAGAATGCCACTAGCTCGGCGAAGAGAACTGCGCCTCGTCGACCTTTCTGTCGACACGCTGCTAAACTCTCCAGCCCCCCATCACATCTTAAAGACATGAACAGCTTGGCTAGCTACTCCAGAAAGCCTCCATTGGTTTGCAACTTGCATTTCAAGAAAGTTTTACCTTTATACTGATATCTCAAACCACCAGTCAAAGGCACAATTATAAATGCTGAGAATTTTAAAGTATCGAATTTTACATCGCGAGTCTCTATACTGTTTCCAAAGAAACTACATCGCATGTTTGTAGATCTGGAACAAACATAATTCAAAAAAAGTTTGGCGATGAAAAAACAGACACTGCTTGATGAATAAAGATGAACTTGATTATCAATTGATTTACGGTTCTTGAGTATGAGTACAAATGCCAGACTTTCATGTTTTACAATAAAAGCTGCAAACCAATGGATCTGTCTTGTTCACGTTTTATTGATTTGGCGTGAATAGAAAATGATGCAAGTTACCCAGATATGTACGGTCAGGAAAATGGGTGATTTGGTTCAAATGAGTATAACTTGGGTTTGGCATGTGCAAATTTAAAAATTCTTTTTTTTTTAAATTTAGACCTGAAATTTCTCTTTGCGATGATACTTTACAGAGATTTCCTTTCAGATTTTTTTATTAAACAACAAAAAAATGAGCAAACTTCCTTTTGAATCAGCCTGTATCTATAAAAGCTTTAAAACCACGCAAAATATCAAGTTTGGAACAATCTTAATAGCGCACTATTTTTCAAATGTCCCAGTGTCTCTTTATAGTGTATTTCCAAGTCAGTTAAAATGTCAGGTTTTGTTTCTTATCGTATTGTTTATTCCACAATCTTTCTGATCTTATAAATCACAACCAAATACCATGAACACAATATAAAGAAACCATGTTCGTCTCATTTTGTTATTCCTTTCACATGAGAATGATAGGATTCCTTTTATGTGCGTGTGTCATTAACACCTCTCAGGCGCCTAGCCTGGAGTTAAACTGTCAAGTCTTTGCATATTGGGTAACCGGTCAAAACATTGCCACTTACAGAAATGTTGTCATAAGGTGTTACCTATTCCACCATGTGACTGCTAATTAACGAGGGTTTCCAATGATGTACAGGCTGATTCAGAAAGAGCTTTACTCACTTTTATTGTATAGTCTAGTTAAAATCTGTAAGGAATTCCTAGTAAACTAATGTCATTAGAGTTAATTTCTGAATGCCTAATTTAATGAAATAAGGAATTTTTACTTTGCTCATGTGCACAAACCCGAGTTATACTAATTTGATGAAATCATCCATTTTCCTGATTTATAAATCTGGCAACTTGCCATCATTTTTTTTACACCAAAACAGGAGGGGGTGAACAAGAAAGCCTCTGTTGGTTTGCAACTTTCATTGCCAAAAGGGAAGTTTTACTTGTTTTCTCCTACTTAAAATCTATCAAATAAAGATTTTTTTTTTTTTTTTTTTTTTTTTTCAAACATTTTAAATGCTGACAATTTTTAAATGATATGAATTTTGATTTTTGGTATCTCTGAGAAAAAAAAAAAAAATCATTGCATGTTTTGTCGTTCTTTGAACAAACCTAAATGCACCACAAACAGTCGTCGATGAGAAATAGTTATATTTACACTGCAAGATGATAGAAAATATACTTAATTTGATTGTTTTGATTATATTTCTTGATAATGGATGTATGAAAGCCAAACTGTCATTTTGACAATAAAAGTTGCAAACCCAATGAGATCTGTCTTGTTCACGCTTTGATTTAGCATGAATAGAAACTGATTGCAAGTTACCAAAATGTGTACAGCTGGAAAATGGGTGATACATTGAGGTATAACTGAGTTTGCAGTATGATGAACTAATTTTACAAAGAGATTTTTTAGTTATTGCTCTTTACAAAGATAATATTAAAATACAGAAATTACTTTTAAACTTTTACTATAACCACAACAAAAATTAAATGTACAATCCATGCACGCGAGGGTTCCAACTTGAGAGAATTAATTAATAACTGTTATAAAGACCAATGAGTTTTCCGAGGTCAGAACCCATTGCTTCGACCCCAAGCTGATCATCAATGGCCAACATTCCAACAACCTGTCCCGATTCTTGGGAGTCATTCTTTAAGACCTAAATGATGACAAAATGAGAAACCAAGTGGCCAGATTTGTAATAGACAAAAAAGCCAGAGCATGCATACAAGAAAATTGTTGGCTTGTACAAGAAGCAATCTTGCCACTACACGCAGAAGGTATAATCACCTTATAATTCCCAATAATGGCTTGTGGAGAAGCTGGACATGCATCAAGTACCTTGAGATCATCATCCTTTGTCATTATCATCATCATTCCTTCATCAATTAACTATCATGATGATGCTTGTAACCTATGCTGTGTCGCTAGGCCCTCCCCCATCTCATTTTACATTGTGGTTTGGATTTGCTTCTCTTGACCTAGCTGTTGTCTTTAAGTACCATAGCTGTAATTGTCATCACTCATGCCTTTTCTGTCTTCCTCTACTCCTTTTTGCTTTCCTTGGCTGCCATTCTGTTTTTACGTTTGTCTTTTTGTGATACAGTTATGGCCATGCAAAACTACATGAATCTGCCAAAGCCTGGTCGAAAGGCCAGAAACCTATGGAGTTGATTACCAACAGATCTACATCCATGCTGTCTTCAAGTAAACTACATGCACCACATATGTTTATATCCTACGACGGGTGGCTGAACTCTGAAGGTAATTAACCAATGATTTATTCCTGTTCTGAAATTTATTTCAAACACAAAAGATTGTGATAAAGTTATATCTTCTTCTTTTCTCAAAATACTTAAGTTTGTTTTTCTTCATTATGCAGGCTGGCATTTGAAACTCATGAGGTCAATGAACTTATTTAGGTTTTACCACTTAATGTTCAATTAAAGGTGTATTTTGTGACTCTAACACCTTACTACATCAAGAAACCTTAAAAGATTAATTTCAAAATTTCAGTTGATTCTGACAGTACATTTTAATGTTATGGGCATGCTTGTTTCACACTTGTCCACAAAATCTGCATGTAATGTCCACGTCTAATCTGCACGCAAGATATACCATAAATACAAGGCCAATGGTTCAGCTGATATAAAAATAAGCAATTAAGGTAAATCAGGGGATAGGGCTGTTGATAACAAAATGTCCCTTAACTACAGCAATAAAACAACACCTGTATTCACTCATCTGAAACCATTTCTACCACATACCCTAAAACGAACAGTCCAATGAGCAAGGTTTTGCATGGTCACACACTACTTACTCCGTAACGAGTTTTGTATAACCTAAATCGTTCAAAATTTAATTTGGGTTCCCCTACTTTAAATGCCGTCGATGCAGCAATGAAGAAGAAAAGAACTTTGTACTAAAACAACCTGTTGTTGCTCTGCACTGGTAAACCCTGGGATGTGTACTACACGACCATAGATAAATAGTAAATAGGGTAATAAAGGTTGGTTTTCGTCGTCAGAACAAAAGCAAATGGATAAAGGAGAAAACCCACAAAATACGTTTTAACCTTGAAAGAGAAATTTTATGAATAACAAATGAACTAATTTAATTAAAATGCTAGTTCATGTACCTCTCAAGAGATCTGGAAGGGAATGGTAGCTTTTATGATTTATGATAAGAACATGGTATACAGGTAATTTTAAACATTGACGATTCTCAAATACAATTGGTTCCATAAACTTACTCAAATTCAATATGATAATTTAGAAGGTGAATCCGTATGTCTGAACTTTTATGTGCCCTGGAAAAATATGAATAATAGTAAGAGTCCAGGGCCGGACGGTTTCACAGCCTAGTTTTACAATACTTTTTTGGGCCATTTCCAGTTTTTCTTCTTCCGTTCATTGAACTGTTTTCAGAAAGGCTCTCTATCAAAATTCAAAACAGGCTATTTACTCTTTTGCCCAAAGGTGACAAACCCCGTCATTTTGGTTAAAATTGGAGGCTATATCCTTACTAAAACTTTTCGTACAAATGGCATCCTCCGCGTGAATCGCCAATCGCATTAAAGTGGTTTTCCATCTTTATAATTGCTCAGCATCAAACTGGTTTGTTGGTCCCAAACGTGATTTATCGGTGAAAACATTCGATTACTTTTTGACTTGTTTAAATTATACAGACGTTAATCAATAACCTGGTTTTATTATTACTAATCCATTTTCAAAAAAAAAAAGCATTTGACCAAAGTGTCCCATCAGTTTATTTTTGAAAACCCTACAAGTAGTTAACGTGGGGCGGACAATTTGTAATGGTGAGGCCTTTGTATATGAAAAGCTTTTTCATTTTTCAATTCAATCTGTCATTGTAACACGGCAATATTTTCCAAACCTTTTCCATTTTGCGTAGTTGCCGGCAGGGTGACCCAGTGTCGCCTTATATATTTGTTTTCTCTGTGCCGAGATTACTGCATGGTTGCTATGATACGTTGTATAAAGATAACATGGTATCTCAATTATGATTTACTTTTAAAATTACTCAAATTGCGGACGACACACCTGATTTCGGATGTCACTGAAAAGTCCTTGAAAGCGCTTTAGAAACGCTTGAATTGTGCCGAGAACTCTGGCTTTGAAAATTAAATATTGATCAAAACAGTTGCAGTTTTGGATTGGGTCATGGAAAGCTAGAAAGGTAAAAATCTGTAATAATCTTACGTTAACTTGTAATTTAGATTGTAGATGTTGACTTTTTAAAAGGTTTTTCGTTTTAGTACAAATCTCGATGATATGGTAAAAAGATTATGAGAAATCATTCAGATCGATGAAACTTTGTTATCATCTTGGAAGAAACGAAATCTTACAAGTTTTGGGAAGTTTGTCGTTGAAAATCTCTAGTCTGCAAAATAAGGTACATTGCACAGATCTGCCCAATCCAAGTAACGATTTAATAAAAACATAAACGAGCTTTTAATTATGTGTGGGTGATAACCGATCGCAGTCAATGAGTCCGTTTATTAAATTATGAGGATGGTGGAGTTAAAATGCCTGATGTTGAAATACTCATGAAATGCTTTGAAGATAAATTGGATTCGGAGGCTTGTTTTTCGAGTGTCATAAATGGGGTCCGTTATTTTATATGTGCATATGGCTTCACCGGCCGAAGAACATCAATTCGTTTTGGTCAATCATGTTTTAATGAGCTACAAATATAATATCAAAATAAGTTCTGGTATGACACGCTGTTTTGCTGTCTGCTTTCCTCCTCCTCAACATTGTGAACGACAGTAACTTAATGGATTTTAACCGCATAGCAAGGCAGTACCTATGGTGAACGACAAACATCAAGATCCAGGTGGTACTTGGTCACCATACGCATTGGAGAAGAAGGGAGTGCTATTCATTAATTGACCTTACTGAAGTCAAATTGGTTATTTTAAGCGCATCTAGATGAATTTGTCGATCTTATAATTTAAAACATTTTATTTTAAAGAATATACACGGTATAATTACAGCATTCAGTCAAATTTTGTGTTCAGTAAGAGTTGTCCAAATAACTCCCCCTTCTTTTCTTTCTCCAAATAGGGAAATCCTCTTTAATAGTAAAGGGTTTCAAAATTGTTCTCATGACATTTTTGTTGCAAATAAAAAAGGGAATGAAAAGTTACAATGGTAAACAGAATTTGCTATAGGAAAATACGAATGAAAAGGAACTGTGTGTTTTAAACACTTTTACATTTCAGTGGCACAAAATGAGGTGGTTTCCGTATCGAATAAACCAACCCTTTTATCAAAAAATACTCTACCCTTGAATTAAGGATTAAAGGATCAATGACATCTGTAAATCTGCCAGGTAAACCAGACCAATGCAGCATATATTCTTGATTTCCCATCTTCTAGGATTTTGGGTTGCATGTACAAAGATTGGTTGCAAGGAATTTTTAATGTTGAAATTGGTAGGGAGCAAAGGTAATTCTTTTTTGGTACTAAGCACGATACTATTTTTACACTAATTTTGGGTCATGCAAAATTCATCTGTATAGAGCAAATATCTTTGAAAACATCCCAATATAGATATTTTTAAAAAGAAATTTCAACTTCTATACTTTGATGAAATCAGACAGTGTGTAACATGAATCTTCTCAAGTTTCCAGAAGAGATGGCAAAAACTGGCATTTACTCTTTGATTATTAAGCAATACGTTTGTAAGTAATTGCTATGCTGTAATATATATAGAAAAAAAAAAAACTGTAAATTATAAGCCAGTTTTTCAAGTCTGTGGAAGTTGTATGTTTAAGATATGTAATAAAGACGGCTGTCAAAAAAAATAAAAATAGGGTAATATAATGTAATAGTTAGTTAGTTAGACCAAAGTTTTTAAATCCGGTTTTGTCCCCGTTAAACGATAGGGGACGATACACTCACTCAGCAATACTGCTGTGTGTGGATTTATTGGAGCAAAGGTAATTGACCGGATGCCTTTACCTGACTCATCCACATTTTCGGGGGTGGGCCTAGGCCTATATGGGCAACCCACGCACCAACGAGCAAGGCAAGCATGTGCTGGGATGGCCGCCATTTTAACTCTCCAGAGCGACGCCTTGTAGGTAGATCTTCTTTGTCATTCTACCCAGCTAAACCACTACCCTCCTCATCAGAAATCAATGGGGTGACGTTTAGCCGCCGCCGACAACAGTCGGGGGCCCTTGGGACAGATCACAGATTTTCTTGTTCTGCATTTTCAATAAATTGCATAACAGTTTAGGTTCCTCAATCATGACACTTCATGCCATCTATTTTTCAACTCTCACATCACACGGCCTCCTGGGCTGGCTCAGATAGAATACAAGGTTTTCAGGTTTGTTTTAAAGGTAGTAGTTCAAACATTGTGGATCCATGGCATTTGAAAAGCAAAGGTTTGAGATTTGCAATTAAGTGGTGGAATCACCAGGCACAATCTTGGGAAGGTCTTGTGTGCCTCAAGCTAGAGGTCAAACCTGCTCTTTCTAAAGACAAGGCAACGCTCAAATGATGACCGAGAAAACCCAGCCAGTTGCCGATGTTGGCTTTAAACTTGAGATGGTCAAGATGTCTACTACATGTAATAAGTACCCTCAAACATTAGTGTCATGCCCTTGTAGTGCACAATTTGTAGTTGAGTTGAATTTTGATAGAATCTGCTGCCCAACCATGGATTTCAACATCTAATGATGACCTTGCCTTGGAGCATTTTCCCAGTGACAGTTACTGGTAAAAAACATTTATTTGCTTCTTGGCTGTTTGGTTTAAACAGAAGTGACGCAGAAACTTGAACGTGTTTCAATATAAGGGCTCAGATCTTTGGGGATTTCTTCTGATCGTCATGGATTTAAGCTAAACTGTTTTCCACTGGATGGATTTAAATCCACATCTAATTTTGAAGTTTATGCTTGACTCTCTCTTTCTCTTTGCTTTCAACTCATCATTATTTAGAGGTCCCAGGAAAGGCAAATAGAATTGTGGTTTGGTCAATTCCTACAAGTAGGGACCAGAAAGCATTGATCCTTTGGGGTTAGTGATGACATCATTTGTGGGGCCATTGATTGATAATAGAGTTATAGAAAAGTGCAGGTGACGGGGGTGAATCTATTCATGACACTTACTGATAATCAATCGTTCACAAATATTCCCTGGAAGTGTATTCTTTTTTTTGTCTGGCCCTGTTTAGTGCAATGGAATGTGTCCACAAAGATTTGGAGTAGGTTTATCATCTCAATTCCTGGGACTTCAAGGTTCAATATCATTAATGTAAACATCTATGTCATTTTCAACATTTTACCTCCTTTTTGGGTCCTTTTCTATTTCTTACAATTTTATGTAGTTAAAGTAAAAAAAATCGACATATTTATAGCACTTTTCAATGTATTCAAATCGCTTTACATTCTTGCTGCCACTAGATATGCGGCTGCCATAACAAAGTGCAAAGCATACTCACTCCTTGAAACGGCACTCAAGGATGATATTCCTAACACTTCCCCCTGTCTGGAGAGGAGGCAAGCGAGGTATTAAAGTGCCTTGCCCAAGTGCAACACACATTCACCTCAGCTGTCTCGAACCCATGGCCTTTGGGTCATGAGTCGGTCACTGTATCCACTGGACACATGTGCCCTACATATTTTATAGATCTTTGAGAAAGTGAAATAAAGAGAAATGAGATCTATATTTCCTGATTATGGAGATTCTGAAAAACTTACATTTGCTGTTCGAAATTATGTGTCATGTTCTGCTACGTGATATGAGAGTTTGGCACTTCCCTACTTGCATCCCACCAAGTATCTGGAACAATTGGCAATGCAATACTTGCAATTCCATATTGAATGCTTATATTGAATGCTTTAACATATTGTACCATTAAAAATGGCAGGTTATTTTTCCCCTCTATCTTGGGAAGGAAATGGATTTGAACTCACACTGAAATTTCAGGATGACCATGAGAAAAATATGGTCTTTCGTGTGATAACAAACTATACTACTTCCATTAAAGGTGCAACAAGAGATTTTGGGGCACCTATATATTGTGTCGTATGCAGTGATTTCATATATATAAGACCCTAATAGATTTCTTACCTTGTCTTTGGTTACAGAAATGCCTTGAAAGTGAAAACAAATGGCGATTTTCATTTGCTTAATTTCAATATAAAACAGGCTTTATTTTGTATTTGCTCCTATACGAAATTATAAATTTCACAATTTTTGTACCAAAGTAATATTTTTCAGCTTAATCCTTTCACATGGGGACATTTTTGATAAAAAGCTTTACATTGACGCAAAAATCAGAATTTTCATATTTTTAGGGACACCTGTTATGTGAAATCTCTCGTTGCACCTTTAAGTCGGGGGCTTTCAAAAATGATCAGAACAGGCACTTTTAAAAAACGTAAATTTCAAAATATTAACAATGCAGTTTATGCAGTACATAACATGCAGCTGTACATTAAAAATGATGAATATGAAGTGCATGCACCAGTTACAGGTGAGACCTGTAATGAATGTGCAGTACATCAGTTTCAGGTGTGCATCACCAGTAATGAATGTGCAGTACATCTGTTACAGGTGTGCATCACCAGTAATGAATGTGCAGTACATCAGTTACAGGTGTGCATCACTAGTAAGGAATGTGCAGTACCAGATCAAGTGTAGTATCTCTAAAGTAAGTTTCATCTGTGGAAAAAATTTTAAAGAAGCTGATTTCAACTGATTTTGGTAGGTATGGGTGTCAACATTTACCAAAAAAAAGTGAGATATTGTAGGGGGTGGGGAAATTGGTTTTTCGAGATTCAAAGGTCAATAACAGGGGTCAAATTTTGAAATTGATCCAATCATGTTGAAAAGTATACCAAGTTAATAGTTTAATCATAAGGATTCCAAAAAGGTATAGTTTGTACTATCTGCGGCCGAAAGTTTTGGAGTTATAGGCTAAAAACAGCAAAAATCAATAAAAAGGATCATTTTCAGTTGTACAGGGGTCAAATTTTGTCCATCAATCATATTTCTTCTCTCATAATAAACGTTTATGATTACTGAGCAATGCATTACGGCCTTTATGCATATTGATAAACGACAACATAGCTTTGAATTTCCTTCACATGATGAAGTCCTTGTTCATATAAAATTGGAAGAATTCAACACAAAGTACTTGGCTACGTACAATGTATTTTGCAGTTATTTGCACTATAAATAGTTCCAGCTGATAGTAGTAATTTATCATTGTTTTTGTCCAAAGATCTGTCACTGTGGCTGAGTGGTAGTCTGTCGTTGGCTTGCTGCGAGTCTTTTCTTCCTCTCCTCTGATTTTCTATGATTTTCTTGCCGAAAGGCTTCTTTCTGTAAGAAATAAAACAAGAAATTTAAAGGTGCATTTTGTGATCCTAACACTTTTATTTTTGTTTGAGGTTATTTACAAATTTTGGGTTGATTGTGATGGTGCGTTTTGAAGATATGCGCAAATGTTCACATCACGCTGCCCCATAGGCCACTGTGTTGTAATGTGTTTATGGACAGAAACACAAAATTGCAATTTCTTCTTAGATGAGCTCCCATGTGGCCCAAAAGGGGCCTATATCCAAAGTTTATGACCTCAAACGACAATACTTTTTGAGATATCTCATTTTCAGATTTGCCTTGTTGTAAAGACTGGAAGTGGTACAAAGCAAGAAAGTCGACAAGATTCGTGTGTCTGTCAAATATTTAGTACACACCTTTTAGTGCAGTGATGGATCAAGTTCATACTTGGTATGCTTATACATTTAGACAAGGGGTCTTCTTGGGAAACTTTCCATGCAATTCAAGAAACTGTACAAAAGGGCAAATAGGGTTTCATTTTGTTTGTAAGAATGTCTAGTTTTAGATTTGACCTAAAAACAAACAAAAAGATGCTGTTGTCATGGGAACAGGTTTTTTAACCTTACATTTAAAGGTTAAGTTATCTTACTGTGAAAACACCCATATGGACAATTACTCTGGTATCAAATGTAAGGTATAATCTCTCACTTTGATCTTAAATGACCATAAGGGGAAAAATTTGGGCTAGAATGGTCAGTCTTTTATTTTTGGTAAATTTTCCATATGATTCAAGAATGCAATTATGCAATAGACAAATAAGGCTTTGTGTCTTCCACAAGTGATCGTCTTGGATTAAAACTAAGTCACACTTAAAGGGATAAGCAGCGATAATGCAAGAGAATAAAAAAGTGTGGAAATTCATTTTTAGCTTATAAATCAAACATAACTATGTAAAATTCCATATTTAAGGTAGGAACAAAAAACACCAAATAGTGAAAAAATGGAAGTATTTGAGCAATTTTTCATACCGTCTCCCACAAAT
Organism: Ophioderma brevispina; assembly: GCA_023653785.1. Taxonomy (NCBI): domain Eukaryota; kingdom Metazoa; phylum Echinodermata; class Ophiuroidea; order Amphilepidida; family Ophiodermatidae; genus Ophioderma; species Ophioderma brevispina. The sequence continues at coordinate 14,008 of JAMKCH010019809.1, forward strand.
AGACATGCAGCGATGAGGACTCAAATCTACACTAAACAGCTGATTGTGCTTAACATCAGTACAGAACAAACAGAGATCAATAATATTTGGTATGAGGTCAAACTGTACAGGTTATGGCGCACGATATTACGCTTATAAATCTGGGATATTCACACGGAAAGGCTTTTTTATCTTGAGTCGGAATTTCGATATGCACGTATAGAAATTGCATAATAAGATAAAGTACTGCCTTGTCTTTAATACATGGATTTCAAGCCAACCAATCGCAGGTTATGTTAGCACATCAATGCCAGTAACAAAGATATAAAAATATGAATTTTGAAGATTTTTTAAATGTTTCGGATCAACAAATCGCTGCTTGTCCCTTTAATTGCCCCATAAGATTCCCACCCCGAATTGAATTGGAATATATGTCAATGTACAAGTTGAACCTATCTATTACCTGATTGGATCATCAAGGAAAACCAAGGTAAACCAAAGTTTTAAATCTGGTTTTGTCCCCGCTAACAGGGGTGGCCTGGTTCACCTCACATTCACAGCAATTAAGGGGCGGGGATCTTTTAAGAAAAGGATGCACTTTAAAAAGTGCACCCTTTTCTTTTATATCAAATGGCTATAAATTAAAATATTCACAAAGAGAAATAAACCTTCTGTAACTCATGCGATCAAACATTCGGAAAGTGGGACATCACCTTCATCATCGTCATCATCATCATAAACCCACAAATGCCTTTTGGAAACCAAATTCAACATTTAGTACTCCTACATCTGAACAAAAGAGGCATCAAATTTCCCTGTCACCTTAATATCCAGGATACCTGAATCTCAAAATAAGACATGCCTTTTCATGCTGCAGGGTCTTTCATTATCTTCAAAAGCCACTCTTCTTCAACAAGTAGACTTATATAAAATATGCTTTAAGTGCTTTTGTGAACAAAACACCCATGGCTATATATATATAGTCATTTCGAGGGTGTATGAAATCACCCTTATGAAGAAACTGTCTCAGAGAAGATTGTTTTTGATCAAACTAGCTAAGGTCTCTTTTCATCCTGCAGGTGTTTCTGTAACTCTCTAAAGGCCACAGTCAACAAGCAGGTTATCTACTTGACTTTACCTTAAAGCACCTTTGAACATGAACTGCAGGGATTTCCCTATATTAAAGGGAGTAGCAGCGACAATGTGAGAGAATCGAAAAAAAGTGGAAATGCATTTTTTAAACTTATAAATCATGGCTAAGTGTGTACAATTCCATATAACTGCTTTAATGTAGAAATAAAACACCAAATAGTGAAAAAATAGAGTTTTTGAAGAAATTTTTCATACCGTCTCCCGCCAATAGACATACAGTGACGCGTGACGGCATCTCAAAATCTACACTAAACAGCTGATTGTGGTTTACACCGGTACAGAATAAACAAAGACCAATAATGTTTGTATATGAGTTCAAACTGCATTGATCACGGTTCACAATACCATGCTGAAAGACCAAGATATTTACCGGGAAAGGCTTTTTCGACCTCAAGTCGGAATTTTGATACACACGTATAGAAATTACAGAATCAGATAAAAAGTACTGCCTTGTCTTTAATACACAGATTTCAAGCCAGCCACTTGCAGGGTATGTTTGCATATCCATGCTAGTAACAAAAATGTTTAAAAATATGAATTTTGATTATTTTTTTGATATTTTGGATTAGCAAATCGCTGCTAATCCCTTTAAAGAGACAGGAGGAGATTTTTTGAGATACAAATTTCTCTCAATTTACACTTGGTAAGTGGAAGCACCTACCCAGAATGTTTCGGAGGATTATTGGTCAAACAAGAACAAAAGAAACACAAAAAACTATATTGAACTTACCTGCTATCGTAATCGTCCCTATAGAAAAAGCATGCTTTGATTTTCTGTTGTGCACGACAGAAAATGCAAATCATCATCTTAATTATCTTATTACATTACAACCGCATATTTAGCTTATTCACTTCAGGTGTGATTTGATACATTGTTAACCATAATTCCAAATAAGCAAAAAAAAAAAACAAGTTAGAAAAAAATTGATGTTGCTTCATTCTGGAAATGTCCTCATGTCTCTTTAAAGGAATATCCTAAGACTTTTTAAAAGAAGCTACATGTACTTATAGGCCTACCTGGTTTTTTTTTTCACTTCCAAATTTGTTGCATCTTTAGAGACCATTTACTATCTTAAAAACAACAGAATAGCATTTCTTGGCTTTCACGCTTACTCAAAGAATATCTGTGGGCCACCAATCAGGACAAATATACAAATGAGCTCATGCAAATTTATCGTCAACACTTTGCATTGGTAATAATTAAGTCCATCACTCACTAACCACATACCAAGTTTCATCAAATTAGGACTATGTGTTCTGGTCAAGGTTCACTTGGTTGTAAAAACGTTTACGAGAAACAATATATACACCATACAGCACACAAATGCTATGTGTGCCTTAATTCCAGGTAAGTTGGTCACAAACAAACCGAATCTATAGATAGAAGTTGTACAAGGTTTTCACGCATGCGTAAATCGACTCTTGTCACTGACGCTGGTCACCGACGGCACTTTTCACCTGCAAAGTACATTCCTAACGATGCAAATAACCACGGCTATTAAAGGTGCAACAAGAGATTTTGAGGCACCCTAATATTGTGTCATAATAGTAATTTCATGTAGATTAGACACTCAATAGATTTCTTACCTTGTATTTGACTACAGAAATCCCTTAAAAGAGAGAAAAAAAGTGATTTTGATTTGCTTATATTTCAATATAAAACAAAGACTGAATTTTGTATTTGCTCCTATACAAAATTAGAAATTTCACAATTTGTGTGCCAAAGAAACATTTCTTAACTTAATCCTTTCAGATGGGGATATTTTTGATGGAATGCTTTATATCAGGGCAAAAATCAGTACTTTCAATTTTTTAAGGGACTCCTGATATGTGAAATCTCTCGTTGCACCTTTAATATAGTGCTCAATCCATCCACGGCTATAACTGACCTAAGTTTAAATGAACCGAGTTGCAGTATACACACAACCTAATGCAGTAAATCTTTGTGTGTACATTGTACATGCATATCATGCTTGACCGCACCGCAACTGACCCTGCCGAGTCAAAAGCACAGTACTGCGCATATAATTATGACAGTAATCAACCCTCCCATTGCATTTCCCAATTCAAACTTGGTTCCACTGCCAAACAATAGCCATGCATATTTGCAATGGCAACGTAGTAAACGTAAATGTCACTCTGCATAGATGACACAGTGTGTTCAGGATTGAACAAAGTGACAAGCAAAACCGGCAACAATCGTACATGTCACTAGTCCAAATTATATTGCGCATAATATACAACGATTATTTAGGAGTACTTTTTTGAAACCCTCATTTCTATGATTGACCATGTGCACCAATTACATGAACAAACACAAAAACAAACACCAACATTCACCAAAGGAAAGTCTTGATTTGATCTATTCTATTTTGCAAACTTCTGATAGCGGGTACCATCATGGTTTGCCCATTAATCATTGCGCATATATTTTTGACCACCTGAGCTCCGTCTGAGAATGTCTCTTCTCGAACTCATAACAACATTGTCGAATTCCAGAAATCTTCCCAAGGCTGTATCATAAAAATATGACGTCACCATGCCGCGGAACATTCCGTAATGAGCGGCGCTCTTCATCCATCGCGAACCAGTTGAGTCCTTATCTGGTAGTCCCACAAAAACGAACAAGGATTTTGCTGGTCTCACGCTCACATACATTATATGGCTTCATTCCTGATATAGAAGCATATGTTGGGAAGTATACATACTCCCAACAGGGAGTAATTGCCACCCCTCCCATCCAATCATTACTTCAAGATCACGATCATCCATCCATACCTCTAAATTTCCTTCCTGGTTGGGCTGTTTTGTTTTATATGTGTCAAATATCAATTGACAAAATTTCCATTTCAGAATCTGTTCCAAATCATAGATAACAGAGTATATAGTAACCACGCCATACCATTCTGTACATTTTTTGCTGAAAAAAAATATCCGCGGCCGCTCAGAGTACCCGCTATAAGTGTCGCCTGCCATCGCCGGTTTGTGATGAGGGCCTCATATGACCTTGACCTCGACATGTGACATTTGACAAACCTTGACATGTGACCTTTGACCTTACAGACAAATGATGGTTTGAATGTAATATCCATAAACCAAGTTTGGTTTCCCAACTTGACCTCAATAGCTTTTGACTTGGAATGTGACCTTTGACAGTACCCACCATCCACAATGAGGGATCCCACATTGCAACCTACAACTCAAGTTTGGTTTAATCCATTGAAGTATATGAATATTACAAGCAATGTAAACCCCTTTCTCACAACACCAGACTACATCAACAACAAAAATCAAATACTACAACAACAGTGGACAAAGTGATCCATGTGTCTTCCTGCCTTACCTTAAAGGTGCGTGTTCCGTCGTCTTTGGGACCCCCTCTGATTTACCCCGGAAGTAGTATCTATTTTGATATCAATGAAAGGCCGTATTTTCTCATTATCTATCCTGAATTTGATCCCTCAAATCCCATTTCAATATCCAATATAAACAAAAACGCGTTTTAGTGTTAACCAACATAGTAGTACAGTATTTAAATATCTTTGCAACATGCATCTATTACCGTCTAATCCATCAAAAACCGCAAGGGTCGGTTTCCCACAGTACTTTAGGTTTTATGGCAAGTGCCAGGCTCGCATGATCAAGTAGAGAACACAATACACATAATCGGAAACAGCACCATTTAAATGTGCATTTCGTGATTCCAGCACCTTCTGTTTTATTCATATTCACTAGCTAATCCCTTGAAAAGCTATTCACCACTTTTTAGCTGAATCCCAACTTTTTATTTAGCTGATCCCCCCGGTCGTTTTGAACGGTCTCATAGCCCACTGTGCTATAATTTCTGTCCGTTTATGGACAAGAAAATACAAATTGCAAATTTCCTACCGACACAACGAATTATTTCACGTAGATTTGTCACCATTGATTACTAATGCTAACGTTCAGATATATGAAAATCTCAACTTTATTGAGGTAAAGTCGGGGGGACGAGGTAGTGGATAACGAAATTGGGGGGGCTCGGGGCGCTGGGGTGGTAAGTGGTAGAAGGGGGGGTCCGGATCCACGGACCCAACATTTTTGTTTTTTGTGTGCCATTTTTAACGGTAATTATTTTTGCCCGAAATTTTATGGGGGTAATTGCCTAAATAATCAGTTTGCGCATATTTTGGTGGAAAAAAATTCAAATCGGCCATGGCGGATTTACGCTAATTGGCATAAATAATCATTTTGTGCGCTCTCTCCTCAAATTTGTTTTGCCTCTTAAATCATACTCGAGTAACGTCTTTTTAAATTTTAATTTCAGCATTGTAAATGTATTTGTAGGTTCTCCTATTATGAGCCAAATTTATGAAAAAGTCTTCTCGGGAAAAATGGTTTTTCGTTTTGGCGGAAGAATTTGGTGCGTGTTGCAAAAATCAGTTTTTGGGCGCCATTTTGAATCGGTAATACACCGATTTTCAATTGTTTTGCTGTTTGTGGTCGTGTGATGTACCCGCCATGCAATGACCAGAGTTTTGGTAAAAAATTCCACCAGCTAGTGGTTTTCAGAGGGGGGTCCACATGGGGGACCCCCCTTTATACACAAACGGTAGTGCACAAGACCTTATAATATACACTTGTGTTAAGCAGGCGACACAAAAAGTGGGTCAAACCTGAATAAAGTATCTGTCCTGCAAAAGAGCCCCCAAACAGTACATGCACAACTCTGAAATGGGCATACATCATTTAGCTCCCTATCTGAGAGTCTGCAAAATGGCATTTTCTTTACCTAACGCAAAAGTACTGAACACCAATTCTATGAAATTGATTTTGTCTAAAATACTGACAAGCACCAACTAATAGAATACATTTATTACCAAAGTGTCCATCTTCCATTTTGATCCTTCGTCCGAAGTCCATTTGAGTCAAAAAATGACGAACCTCTGGGGTTTAAAAGCCTAAACCCCCATTTTCGAACATTACAACTGAATGAGTTCTAGTATACTTTGACGATTCGCCAGAAAAGGAACTTGGCATTGAAATGTGGCACGGTCGATAGACACTAACACCGCACTCCAAATGAAACCTTACACAACAAAGCCCATTGGAAATCTTTGAAGTGTCATTTTCAAGATTGGACTTTTCAACCTTTCAAGCACAACCAGCTGAATTGCCATTCTTTCTTCACTATTTTGTATCTTAATATTAGGTTGTCCTTTTTTTTTTTTTTAAAATTTAAGAGGAAACTTCACAACAAGAAAAAACCCAACTGTTTTCAGTTAGGAGAGCTGTTTTTCAGTCTCTCGTCTATATCTATTACAAAAACTATTCCGTTATTTTTGTTGCTAGGTTATATAAACTCTCAAAACTTTAATTTTTTTTTCAGACATGTAATAATCTCAATTTTTAATTGAACATTTTTTACACTTTATGCATATTATCAGTGAAAGCTCAATTTATTCCTCCTTTTCAATGATAAGATTTATTTTCTTCATGGTTGATAACATTCCGTTGAATACTGTAGTTCTAGAACTCTTTTGTCCATTCTAAATTGCCCACAACAAAATATCAGAATGTCATTTTAATTTTTGAAGTTTGAATGTATTTCAGTCAAAAAATATAATAAAATTCTAAGTTTTCACTTCAATTGGGGCACGTACTGCAACCATAAGCTAGGGAATTATAGCTTTTAGCAATGCCTCTCTGTAACAACAACATAGCCAAGGAGAATGTTGAACTGTGCTTGCATTAAGATGTTTTCCCTCGTAAAAAATGTGTTTGGACGTCATTTCCACAGCAGAACAAGAGTATGATCCTGGGGTCCTTTTAAATAAATTGCACAACCTACATGTATAAGTTTTCCTTTCTGAATATACTAGATCCAGGATGTAAGTTTTTCAGCAATACCTGAATTCCATCTTCTACTTTTTTTTTATTTCTTTACAGGCCCATTTTTGGAGTCTTTTAACCAAATTCACACACTTTTTTTCTGGCTGTTTAGACTTTACCTCTTCAGGCCGTCTTACATCCCTTTGCAAACACACATTCCAATTCCCTTAAGGCACTATCAATGATCCCGAGCCGAAGAGGGCAAAATATTTTAACTTGCTGGAATAGCTTAAAAGTGAATAATAAGTCTGTAAATTCTCATAGGTTATTTTTACAATCGAAAAATAGATAGAAAAAGAGAAAAAAACCAAAACGCGTGTCCAAAGAGATGCATCTCCATTGAATTCGTGTTTTGTGTAAGTGTCCGAACGGACATTATGACTAAAATTCTTATTTTGTTTATAGTTGCTTTTGGTCCTATACTTATGGGTATGTTAGGGTACTTAAACCTGTTACAAACATGCAAAATCTGATTTTTTATGATTTTTTTGATATTCTGGTTGAGCAATCACTGATAGGTCTTTAACAAGGGCACTATCAGTGACCCACTTGAAAGAGTCAAAATACTTGAATTTGCAGGAAGAGCCTTAAAAGTGAAAAAAGTCTGTAGTTACATTTTCGCAAAAGAACGAGTGGCATAAAGGGAAGAAAACAGTGTTTAAGGATATGAATCTCGTTCAATGACATGTTGTGTTCTGTCCGTATGAAACATAAAATGATAAAATATCCTTACAGACTCTTAAGCCATGGGCGGGTTTGGCTCATCGGGCTCGCGCCCGCCATTAAAAATCCAACAAAAAGAGGGAAAGGTAGTTGTATAGTTCACTCGCCCCCTAGAACCACAGGGACCGCGCAAACCCCCTTCCCCCCAAAAATAAGTTAATAAGACACGATTAGGGTCCTACTGACCAAACTTTTCGTTGTACTCCTATTATAACGCGTTAAAGGCGTAAGAAATAAATCAAAATCTCTAACAGGGCGCGCGCCCTGATCGTCGACATGGAAGGGGGTGATGGGTCTGACAACTGCAAGGCTCTCGTAACTAGCACCCTCTGTCAAATCGCATCCCGCCCGGTGACTGTGACTGTTTGCGAGACTATACGTATCGTAAAACGTTTGGCGCGAATTTTCGTAGTGGTCAATTCAATCTTAAAAACGACATACGTTACAGGTTCAGTGGTCATACTCATGAAGAGGAATCCGTGGAGTACAACTTGTTAAAGCTGAAGCTTTCTAGCCTAAGGTGTCAAATTATGATATGTATTTCATTTTCAAAAGTTGTATATCATCCTTTGGATCTTTGCGTTAGCTAAAAAACAAGCTGAAAAATAGGCCTTCTTGGCCTTTGAAAAAACACGAAAACCACACCCCAGAGCTTCGGGGGCTTTGCCCCCTCGACCGCCGCCGGGGCTTTGAACCCTGGACCCAACGGTGCCCTTAAGCAAGCCCTGACGCCCACGCCGCAATGGAACCCCCCGCCTTGCTTCGCTATGCTTTTATGTTGATACATTTTCTCAGCCCCCGCCAAACAACCCCCCCCTTCCCCCCCCGTCCCCCCCTCTAATTCAGATCCTGGCTACGCCTCTCCTTTATAATATTTTTGTGGTTATTAGGCCTATTTTTGCTTTTGGTCTTATCACTGCTAAGATATGAATGAAATACCCCTATATATCTTGACCTGATTTTTGATAGGTTTTTTTTTTTTTCAATTTCTATTTAGAAAATCACTGATAGTGCCTTTTTAAATCACACAACCAGGTGTTTAATACTTAAGGTCCCAGAAATGAGATGATAAATCAAGTCCAAATTTTACGTGGCAATATTCCAATAAACAAGGAGGGCCACCAAAAGATACCGACCATTGACAATCATTAGTGAAACTATTGATTTTTTAGTCAGCCATGGAATAGATTCACACCAGTCCCTGGAAAGTTTCTATTACTCTCTGAAAAATCAAAGTCCACTTGATATGATGTTCATGATGTCTCACCACCGAAATATTAAATGCTTTCTTCTTCGTTGCCCCTCTCCTCCTTGTCCCCAGTTTTTAATGCTAAATTAGTTTTTGCCCAAAATGTTATATAATGCCTAATTATTATTGGGCATATTTTGGTGGAAAAACCCTCAAATTGGCCATGACATTTTTATGCTAAGAAGCATTTTGGTGAGGCTATGCAAAACTTGTTTTGCCCCTTCAGTCATACTGGAGTGACCCTTTTAAAAATTTTTCATTGCTCATGTAAAGGTATTTATTTTCTCCTATAATGAGATCAATTTTTGGTGCACTTCCTGTCAAAATTGGTTGTTGATCTCCATTAATTTTGTCTCTGATTTTGGTCTTGTTGATGTACCCATCAAAACCAGTCTTTGTAAACATCCAATAATTAATTGCAAAGGGTTGTCGGGGGGGGGTCCTTATACACTAACAGGAATGTACAAGACCTTAAAGATTTATACACTTAATAGCCCAGTCCCTAAGTACAATTATTGTGGGTCCTTGTTCCGAAAAGTGGAACTTGGCATGCAATACACTATATTGACCCTGAATAATTTCTTGAATCGAGTGCCAAAAATGGAGTTCCCTCCTAGTTTGGCCTACAGTGTCCCTCTATAGTTTTTAACCCACTTAATTAAATTTCCTTGCAAGAGCTTATCATGCCATACTCCAAGTTTTTGAACCAAATAATGTCCAATAAGGTTTTAACAATGATGCACATATATTAACTATCATTTACAATCAATATCAATATGGCTGTGCCCATCTTAAGATTTCAAATGGCCGCCAATGAAATCCATATTTAAGGGCTAACTTGAGTTAAGATGATAAAAATGCTAATTTTTGAGGACAACCCCACAGTAGTAATGCTGAGGGTTTCAGAAACACACTGATGAGATTGCAGCAGAACAGATAGCAGTAATCAGAATTTCAAGAAGATGGCGGGTTGATCAAAATGGCCGCCACTCGAACTATAGTTGGAATTTAAGCCAATGAAGCATACCCTTGAATGGTTAAATGATCATTTGTCAGCTATTGTTTGACTGAATAAGGTCCAGTAAGTGCTGCAATATATCTTGCCATTGATTTAGGTCAATTTGATATCAATATATCCTTCCCTTTCCCGTCCCCCCCCCCTAGATTTCAAAATGGCTGCCACTAAATATCCCTAATTATCCACATACATTACTCCGCTTATGAATGAATGAAAAACTCTAAGGACGGTCCCACATTGACCATGCTAAAGAGTTTAGAAAAAACACTGCTACGACTGCTACATTGTACGTGCCACATTATCAGCAAATTGAATATCAAGATGGCGACTGAAAATGGCTGCCATTGAACCATTTTGCAATATTCTAAACCTCTGAACCCCATTTGATCTTATTCTACTGAGAAACCTATGTCTAATTGTAAAGCATTCAAAATGAACCCTTTTGTAGGAAGCTTAGTTAGTATGTCTATACTAATATCTTAGTATCCCTGAGATCAGTTATTTTGGTACTGTTGGTGATGGCATAACAGTACAGCCGGTCTCAAAAAAAATGTATCAATCAGAAAAAATTGGGTTAAATATGAAATTTCAAAATAAGTCATTCTTACTTGGCATAAGAACAAAGACCAGGCTTTCCAATGGTGTTTGTTTCATGTTATTTGCTTTTGTCAATCAGAGATATAAGTCAATTTAATGCGATACAACCAAAATCGATTTTTGTGCCACTTTTGGGCAGAGTTGCTTCTCCGTTATGCCATGCTGTCTTACCCTCAAAACAAAAGATTGCCACTTGTAACAAGAGAAACAAAACACTAGATTAAAGTAAACAAAAGAAGTCTAGTTTTTATCGACACAAGTTTAAATAATCAACAGCATCAGGTTTAAATGATAAATATCTCTTTTCATAAATAATAAACAATACCAATATTTATTGGCCGGTCATGAAATGGAACTTTGAATTTTTTCAAAATGGTACTGTTAAATCAGCCAGAGGAAAAAAATTGTAATTGCAACCACTGAACAAGTCCAAATCCAAAGAATGTTAAATAATATTGCACTATCTTTGTGCATTTTACCTCATTATTGAAGTAAATAAAAGTTGAATCTGGAGCAAAGTATCACAATGTTGGTAGGAATTTGCGTTTTCATGATACTTCAAGATAATAAAAACTCTCTCCTCCAGGTTTTTGTACGCCGGCCTGGTACGCTCAGGGTCTTCTTTCTAACAAATAACAGTAGGTCGAATGGGTTATGCACTTTATCTTAAAGCCCAGAATTACTGATCATAACTCCACCATTATAACTTTTTAGATTTCTTATAGGAGTTTAATCTCCCTTTTTAAAGATTTTCATATCTGCTCAAATCTGAATAACCTTATGTTTAACAATTCTTCACCGTTTTCACTCAACCAGAAAGTGGCACAAACTTTCGATTTTGTGTTCGCGCAGTAAACTGGAGTATCTCTCGATTGAAACAATCAAATGAGATGAAACAAAAATCCTGGAAAGCCTGGTATTTTTTCCTTAAATGTATGTGCAATACGACTTATTTATGTTTATATATGAAATTGAAACAAATCGGGTTTTTGATTGTACCATTTTTTTTGAGACAGCTGTATGAGTGCATTAAGTCCAGCTATTCTGGATTTACATGCCTAGTTACAGGCGCTTGAGCAACCACTCGAACCATCTCATCCATCGTTACAAGGCTCTTGATCAACCACTGTCGAACCAGCTCACTCAAGCTTTTGCCACCTTAGAGATTGTTCCATTATGTAGGTGGTTCCACCACCTAGCTCCGTCCATAATATGACCAAGTATGACTCGGATGTATAAAAATGAACAGCATCAAGTACCTCCAAAAGAGATATCCAGTGAGTTTCAATAAGGGGTCCACGGGAAATCCTGCAGTACTGAAGGGATAGTTAGTACAGATGACTCTATGACGTCCCTCACAAACATGCCCTCATTTTAGACATTTGGTAGCAGTGTATCAATGGCAACCTTTTCTTGGTTGAATTGGTGGTTATAAATGGGTGTTTTGGGCAAAATTTTGACCAAACTTCTCAAATAAGCATAATTTTACTCAGGTGGAACCAAACATTTTTTTTTTTAATTTTACAATTTTGATAATTTGTTGGGTGGCCTATGATGGCCGCGGTGCATACAGGTAGAAAATTGTATAATCGCCATAGATTCTGCTTCAGATTCTAAGAGGTAAATTCTATCAAACCAAACTTGGGGCCCAATGCCAACAACACCAACACCAAATTCAATAATATTGACTTATCTGCCTAAAAAAAGGTATTGTAAGCCCTGTACTACAAAGACCAAGCCTAAGGTCAAAAGTCGTATTGTGCAACCGTTAGCTGAATCTTGTAATAGCTGATTTTTTTTTTTGAAACAAAAGCCTCCTTTTCTAGACATTTCTCAAAGATATGCATTGCATTCTGTGATATTGGCAACAACTTGAACAAAGTGTTGGCACACTTCCCTTACCGTACGGAACAAAGTTGAAATCGGAAATTGTGTTAAGTGCGCCTAACAATACTCAACATTGATTGGTAGGGAAGGGGGAGGTTTTTAGGGCTTGGCAAAGCTTCATTTTGACAAAACACAAACAAGCATACCAGTCTCTTTTATTTCCTATTTTCGATTATCGGGGCAAATTTGATATGAAAAGGTCATATTTTCTCATTATAACCCCAGTGAAATTTAAGATCATAAAGTTTCACTTGATATATGAACAACAATCCCCAAATGTTTATTGTCGACCCTCAGAATTATACACATTCTCCTATGGCCAGTTTAGTACATTTTCAAGTCTTGAGGAGTCCAATTTGTGTGAAAATAATCGTATTTCAAAAAACATGTTAATGATAAAATCGGAAGAGTTACCCACGCCCAATATTAATTGGTCTCGCTATGAGTTTTAAAGTATTGGCCGACGCATCTCACCCCATAATTCTTGCAATCATAGCTCGACCAATTAATTGGGGCTTTAAATCGATCCAATCTTATATTCACTTTAATCTTTTGCTACCCACAATGGCCTTGACCGTTTGACCACAAAATTTGAAATGTGTTTTCTAATGAAAATCGGAGCCATGATCGTTCAGTTAATCACAAACAATCATCAAAGAGCCGCCCCCCCTTTTATTTAATTCTCTATCTCTCTGCAACTTTTAGCAAGATGTTACTTAATGAATTAAAGTGCTATTGCTTTGCGGATTCCATACTATTCATCAGAAATGTTTGTCAGGTTTGGCACAAAATCAAACATAAACCCCTTGTGTTATTCACAAATTATACTAGCAAAGCAGCGATGTAAGGGACATGCCAAACCTGTGGCAATTGTTTCATTTTGTCCCATTATGTTTTGTCACTTTACAAAAGAATACCTCAAACCTAGAAGAATTTTCTCATCAGCAGAAACCAAGTTTACAATCATTATAACAGTGTGGTCTTCGTCCGTGGAATACAAATAAAGAATGTAACTTTGCATATTCGTAACACATATGGCTCATATCTTCTAATCTGGAATGGATTGTAAGCTCTCAATAATAATAATAGATGGGAAACATCACTAATATTCAGTGGGCTGATTTCTCCAACAAACATCGTTTGAACAAGTACCAAGTATGTGTTTCTTTATTAACCTTTCCATTCGAACAGGCTCGTTAGCAGTTCAATATGAGAATTCCTATAAGTGAATAAGGCCTAACATGGATAATTAGTGGTGGCCATTTGGAAATCTAAGATGGAAGCAATATTGACTTTGATCTATAATTTACTTATAAATTAAGAGTGCTTAAAATCTAGTACAAGGACTTTATTTGACCAAAGCGGTAAAATTTGATCACCAACCCTTCACGTAGGTACTTTCTAATTGGTTAAATTCGAATATAGTTCATTAGCGGCCATTTTGAAATCATTCGCCATCTTGAAATTCCGAGATTCTGCTACTGGTTACAATACCGCACTGCCATCAATACTTTTTCTGAACTCCTGCATCATTAGCAATGTATGGATTGGTCCTTAAATCTGTTTTTTTTTACATTCTTTTAACTCAAATAGGCTTAAGTATAGATTTTAGTGGCGGCCATTTTGAAATCAAGAGGCAGCCAGGTTGATATTAAACTAAATCAAGAGCTCTATACATATGCATCTTTTAAAATCTAATCTTACTATACCTTCTTTGGTCAACAAATAGTGGAAGTAGGCATTTAAGCTCTTGAAATAATATTTCATAATTGGGTAAACTATAGAGGGCGCTGGAGGCCAATAGGGAGCGCTACATTTTTGGCACTCGATCAGAAATTGTTCGGTCCTCAATATGTTAAGCATACCAAGTTTCATGCTTTTAGAAAAAAGTGCACAATACAGCCTATTTCCTTTGTGTTTTTTCTTAGGGACTGGGCGATAACGGCGACTCAGAGTCGTTCCTGTTGCGAGGGGTGCACATTTTTCAAACAAATCACTGTTTTCTGCGCTATATACATAATGCTGTGTGCCTATTCTAATCACTGTGGAAAATATCTAAGCTCAAATCAACTCTTTCATAGAATATACCACCACTTTTGTTATAACATTCCGGATCCAAAAACTTGTTAGTGGCACAATCCTATGGCACTGTTATACTTTGTATAATGTGACTGCATGAAAAACAAAAAAATATGATTTCATCTCTAAGTTTGGAATTACTTTTAGGTAACTACTTTTAGTTCTTAGATTACTTTTAATACATAACAAATATATTTCGAAATCTCTGAGTCAGCCTTAAGGTGCTTGTTTCCGATTTATGTGCATTGTGTTCTCTACTTGGATATGAGAGCCCCGCACTTGCACAAACGCCCCATCAAGTACCGTGGGAAACAAACTTGGCAGTTTTTGATGGTAGACGCATAATGCGTGTTGCAAAGCCTTATTCCATACTGTGCTAACCACTAAAATGGCGGTTTGTTTATATCTGGGAATGAAATGTGACTTGAGGTTCAAAAATTCCAGACGACAATGCAAAATCGATACTACTTTCCTGGTAATCGGGGGGGGGGGGGGTCCCAAAGATGATGGAACACACACCTTTAGAGTGTTCATAGTGTTTTTAAAAGGTGCATTTCGTGATCCCAGAAACACTTCTGTTCCTCTCTATTCATGTTCACACAGAGACATCCTTGATAAAGCTTATTCACAACTTTTTAAGCTGAACCGACGTTGCTGTTTTTTGTGATATAGCAAATGCTCTTTCCCACGGTCCCAAGCCCACTGTGCTGTCCATTTCTGTCCGTTTCCGTGAGCAGAAAATACAAAAATTCAAATTTCTTACAGACAAACGGCCGAATTGCACGTAATATTTGGCACACATGGATTACTAATGTTCCACGGCTCAGATACTGAAAGTCTCAACTTTTTTAGGTCAGTCGGGGGGAACGAGGTTGTATCACGAAATGCCCCCTTAGGAGGTCACAAAAGATGTTTGTTTTTGCAAATTCCTTCACTTTCTTTAGAATTTTGTCAACAATTTGATATCGTTTTCTTTATAAGATTTCCTCCCACCCCCCTGAAGCCCAACCAGATTTTCCACTACTGCAACTAATTTAATAATCGGACTCATAAAAGAATGTCCTAATTGATATCAGCAACTGGAATCTGGATATGTGTTTTGCTAGACATAAATACATTTTTTGATGCTTTTTCAAATTGATTTGCATCCAAAATTTAAAACTAAAAAAATTGAAGATGGGATATCGGGGGGGGGGGGGGACTATACTGGCAATACATATCCACGATAAGCTTCGATACAAAATCATAAGCCACACTATTTTTTTCAGCCTTACCTCTTTCTTTAGACCTCTGACCATGGCACTTCTAGTTTGAGTACATTCCCCAAGGTATCTTCTCAAGGATTCTGAAATAAACCAAAAAGTATTCCAGCACTGGCTAATTACCATTCAAAATATCCATACCATCACTTCTTCCGAAGTTTTTCTTTCTTTCACGCCCAAACACTTCTCAAAATACTCCAGGCAGAGATGGTAAGCATGTCTGGCCCTGCTTCACTGAATTCATGCAAGTCCTTGTCTGTGCTTGCGTTACTCGAACAGTGGGCAAACCAAGAATGTTCCCATTGCCTGGTGGTGCTGATCAGGGGCGTATCCAAGGATGACATACCCCCGGGTGCAAAACTGAGGATGAACTTTTGGGCCGGCCCCGTGGGAAATTGAAAATGGCCCGCCTTACATGTCTTATTTGTTTTATGGATAAAATTCGAAAATTTTTGAAATTGGTCGGCAAATGGACAGATTTGTCGGCAAACCTCCCTCGAATCCCCCCACCACCACCACCTCTACCCCCTGAAAATGGTCTGGCGCATGCCTTTGCAGTGATAAATAACAGTTTAGTTCCAACTTCCGACACCAACCACCTTTATTAAATCCACAGATAACGCCACTTAATAGCGCGAAAAAAAAAAAGGCTTGGATGCATAATGAAGTGGTTGGACGTGGATTTATTTCTTCAAGCTACTTCTCCTTGCTTTTGCGTTTAGCTCATCTGCATCTTGAGGCTCAATTTGATTTTTTTTCTATAATAATAATAGCACTTTGATTTTGTCCTTTATGGAGCCCCTTTCTTTGACTTTTATCGAACCCTTTCCATTTTTGCCGCCCCTTTTATATCTATGTTCCGCTTTTTTAGATTTCCCTTTTGCACAAACCCCCTTAAACTTTTTTCAACCACTTTTCCTTCTTTTTCTTGTTTTGGGATGCCGTTTGTGTGTTCTATATCCCCTTTTCTTGTCAGTTTTCAGTTGCCGTTGTTCGCGCCCCTTTTTCCTATATTTTCACGCCTTTTCCCTTTTTCTTTTCTGTTTTTACGCCCCTTATTATTCCCCTTTAAACTCCATTCCCTTGCTATTCTTTAACGTCCTTTCCTTCCTTATACCATTTCACACCCCTTCTCGGTTTTTTAAAGTTTTGTGATGCCCTTTAGTTTTCGTTAGCTCCAGTTTCGTTTGCATTTTAGCGCCCTTTAATTCCTTGCCTGGGCAGCATTTTGGAAGTTGGAGCGCATATGGTGAAGTCAAAGTATACACCAATCGAATGAAGTACGAACGGCCTCTTCAACACAACTGCGGACTATTTTTGTATGGCGGCGAAACTGGTGTCTTGGACAAACAATTTGGAGAGTAAGGCAATTCTTTTCGTCAACATGTTTTACAGAATCATGCTGAACGTCAAGCGCCAGTGATCGTGTCCCAAATGCCAAAATCAATGCTGCTACAGGTACGGAGTCTCTGATAAACCGAGTAAGACTGAGACAGCTTACTTTTCTTGGTCATATTTCTAAGGATGCCAGAGGTAGAGCCTAGTAGGTTATATGCTTTCTACACACCAACACATGGCAAGAGGACGCCAGGCCACATTAGAAATCATATCTCTCCTACATCCAAAAGCTCTTGGGGACACAAACAACATTTGCAACCAAAGGCTATCTCCAGCTTGGCCCAAAACAGAAGAGCTGGAGGAAACTTGCGATCGCCTGCTTCGCAGTCGACTGATGATGATGATGATGATTCCTTAAACTTTCTCACCTGATACTTTTTGACGCCCCTTATTTTTCTCATTTCTCTTTTCTTTCCATCTTCCCTTGTTTCTTTTTGGTGCCCCGTTCCTTCTCCGTTTTTCTTTTCTTTCTCTTTTTTGCTGCCCTTTTCACCACCCCTTCTCTACTAATTTTGCTTTTTCTATTTGTGCTTTTTTTTGGCGGCCCCTTCCTTTACTATTTTTTATACGTTTCTCTATTCTCATTTTTGTTGGCACATTGTTCTTTCGTTTCCCTTTTATAGTCCCCATTTACGCCCTAATTTTGGCGCTTCTTAGCTTCCCTTACAGTTCCCTCCTTTTCGCCAAAGCTTTCTATCTCTTTCCCTTTAATTTCCCCCTCCCCCTTTTTTTTCATTTTCCTCCTCCCATTCTATCTCTAATTTTGCCACTTTTTCTTTTACTTCCCCTTTCCTTTCCTTTTCCTTTCCTCCCCTTTCCTTTCCTTTGTTCCCCCTTTCCTTTTCTTTTCCCACTTTCCTTTTGTCTTCTTCCCCTTTCTTCTTTTATTTTTTTCTTCTTTTTGGCCGCACCCCTTTTGGCCATCCCGGGGGTCAAGCGCCCCTTTGCCACTGCTGCTCCTTGTGGGACTCCCATTCCTCAGCGACGCAGTCAGACTGTTCTGCCCATCACTGGTCTACTCTTAAGAAAAAAAGTCTACTGTTTGCAAGCATGTTACATACATTAAAGTGTACAATGTGACGATCCTGGATAGTTCTGTGAATCTTGAATGTCAAGCCCTGGTGCCACACGGTGGTCGTATGGCTGCAGTAAGGTCCACCAAATGACGCCTGGGCCTTACGATCTTTTCAAAACTCTCCTCACTATCATTGTGAGTTTTACAATCCGTGGATATGCTCTGGCCACGGCTGAATCCTGCTTGTTCGCAGGCAGATGGGATTCGACGACTGGCTCCAGCCTGAAAGGGAGATCACCCTCTCAGGGAGTTTGAAGGAGACACGCAGTAGTGATATTGGGCATTAGTTCTTAGGGTTGTTCAAAGGCTTGTTTGGTTTTGGGAAGTGTGATGCTGGTGCATGGTGGTCTCCTCCGATCTTTGGTAAGGACTGTTGGTGGGCCACATGTGTGAGAACTCCTGAGCAATTACAGACATGTGGGGAACAGGGTATCAGGAACTCGTTGTATATTATCAACCCCTGGGCCTTTCCACTTCTTTAGTTCCTGTCTCCATGCTGTTCCATTTGTATTCTTTGATCTAACTCAAACAACATCTGACAACATGGCTATGCTGACAATCTTGCCCATCTTCACCCTGAACAGAAGCTGGACTGAAGTAAACAGTACAATTACTGCAGATTGGCCCTACTTGCAGCATATCTCCACCTGGAGACTCAAGCTGATGAAGCCAGGTATCACGCTACGCCTTCCATCTTAACACCAAAGAGTCTCATCACCAGCTTCAAATCAAACTCAATGGCGTGCCTCTGCATTACTCCTATACCAACCTATCTGGGATTGAAGCTTGATCGGCTGCTTTCTTATCAGGCAGCATCCTCGAGTCAGTATGTGCAAAAGTATCTTCAAGGAATAACCATCTGTACCAACCTTGCTGATCTCAATAGCCCATTTACTCTAAGCAACCACCAACCTGGCTCTGGTCTACAATGCTGCTGATATGCCGCGCCAGCATTGTGCAATAGCTTTCACACACAGAGGTGGACAACACCAACAAGATGAGATAACCATTACTGGCTTCCTTCACCCCACTCCGAGATTCGACGCAGTTGCTTTCAGACATTTCACTTATAGTGCTTCGGAAAGACATCTACCATAACTCATGACTATAAGGCTGCTGGACAACAACACCTGCTGCATACACTGTCAAAGAATCAACCAGCTCGGCAGAGAGTACTACGCTCTCGTTAACCCTTCCTGTCGACACGCTGCTAAACTCTCCAGCTCTCGAAGCGAAGACTGGACCGCTTCCTCCTCTATACCTCACATGAACACTGCCTGGCTAGATTCAAAGACCAAACCAATTCACTATCACACCTATGACAAAACTCCCACCTCATAGCAATCTTCCACTTAAGGAATGGATCACCTTGAACCAGTTTTCGCACAGGAGTAGTTGGTCGTTTCAACAGCAATATCTTTGGCCTCATATGCAAAAGTCTGCGGTACTGTTCCAAAACCACAGATATGTCCTGATCTTGCTTCCAGGTAGCCACAACTTCTGCAAAAACCTTAGCTCAGCCACCATACCATCAGATGGCCAGCTGTTGACCCCATGCACACTTTCTCTTTATTTTTGAACAGTTTAAGCATTGCACGACAAAATTTGGACAATTGATTTAAATAGGGACATGCAAGATCGATTGCCAGCTTTGTAAAAATCAGAAAATCCACTAGAGAACTTGCCAGTACCGATAGGTATAACAAGGCATGATTTGGTGTGTTTCAGTGGCCCTCTATATGCCCATTAGTTACAACTCCCTTGAACTTTTGTAGTCTACAAATATCAGGATGCTGAGGGATACACAATGCCCTGGGGGCATCATCACAGTCCTTTGCAGGTATATCCTTCCAGTCCCGTTAGCCAGGGGGAGGTTCGATGGTTTCGATCGAACCCCCTAAAATTTCAAAAAAAAATTTTCTGTCAAAACACCAAAACACGAACGAAAAACAAAGAAACAACGACTCACCCCACATATTTTATCAGAGACCTATTCAAGCTGTGCTACGTGCACCCCGTGATTTAGAAACTTTTCCTCCCGTCCTTCAATTATACCCCCCATTTTTTTTTTAAATATTTAAATTCCTCCTCCAATTATGATGACACGCAACTGGTTGTTACTATTCGCCCTCAGTCGCGCGGCTAGAAACAAAAAACTAGTCAAAACTAGTTAGGGTTAATTTTAAAATGGTGCACCCAATGCCTCCATTTGGCTTTTCAGTGTTTACAAAATTCACATATTCCCCCTGCGACGCTCGTGCGGCTAGAAAACGAAGACTTGTCAAACACTTAGGGTTCATTTGAAAATGGTGGTACCAAATCCTCCCTTTGGCTTTTCATTTACAAAATTTCCCAGATTTCCCCCCTGAGTGGGGCGGCATCCCCCTCAAGACTCCCCCGCGACGCCACTTCTCTGCTCCGCGACCATTTTGGTCACTAACAAATCGAACCCCCTATCGTAGATGGCTTGGCTACGGGCCTGCCTTCATACCCGGAAATTGGAGTACTGTGTTGTGGTCAAATTGTCAAATGATTTATTACCGGTGAAATGTCCAAATAGTAACTTAACAGACAAATAAAAGGAACTTGTAACAAAATGCCATTACATTGCTTGTAATGCATCTTCCCCAATGTCAACTTCAATGAAATGTAATTGTACAGAACCTGACTTCCTGATCAACTTGCATTCCCTATATATGAACACAAATGGCACAGGTACACTGAAATTTGAGCGCATTTTGGTTCAACTTTCCCAATTTCTACAAAGGCATACCGGGGGGGGGGTTGGGCGGGGTGGGTGGGGGGGGGGGGGTGGGGTCAACTTTCGTAACCGAGTGTCAATTGATACTGTGTATTTTTGAGTCAGGTTGTCCCCAGTTGATGTTGTTCCTATATAAATTATAATAAAACCATCCTTTCCGCGCGGGCAGCTTTTTCCCTGGTTTGCAGTGCATTTTCTGGTTATCATGCACAAAAAGGCTATTTAGATTATTTTTCAAGCCTTTGCCCAGTCAAAGCTCTCTGGGGGTTGCAACCTTCCTCCCTGCCCCGCTACTTTATGACCTAAAGATAGCTGGGCACAGCTACTTGGTGGGTGTCTTGTGGAACGTATACTGCAAATACGCACCAAATTCAGATGTAAATTTGTTTAGGAGATTGCCTAAATTCCCCCCCTAAAATGTTTTCTTGGCCCTCCAGTGCCCCTCAGTCCCCCCCCCGCCCCCGGCAGTAAAGAAAAATGACAAATTTTTTGGCAGCAATCAGCGATTTGGGACCAAAACCACCAAATTTTTTAAAACAGCAATTTGGGGCCATAATTGGTTTTTAAAAAAATATCAAAATTTTTTGATATTCCCCCCCCCCCAAATTTCACTTTAACCCCCCAAAAAAATTTTCAACTTTGCCCCCTCCACCCCCCCCCCCCAAAAAGAGGTCTGGCGCCGTCACGTCATTCACACACCTTTTGACCCGTTCCGAATTTGTTTGGAGGAAATACTGGGAAACTTGAGATTGTTTGCCCCCCTGCATTGGAGGAACGGAATTGGAGACTTAAGGTTAGCAGCTATAAGTGCGAGAGAATCGAAAAAATGTAGAAATCAGGGATAATTGTGACAATTCCATATAACTGCTGTTAATGATAGAAACAAACCACAAACATAGTGAAAAAAGGAGTATTTGAGGAAATGTGTCATACCCTCTACCGCAAATAGACATACAGCCACGGCGTCCAAATCTACACTAAACAGCTGATTGTGGTTTTACAACCAGTACAGAATAAACAAGATCCAATAATGTTTGTGTTTGAGTTCAAACTGGCATGATCATGATTCACAATTCACTGCTGAAAAGCCGTGATAGTCACCGGGGAAAGGCTTTTTTCATCCCAAGATCGGAATTTAATACGCACGTATAGAAATTACATAATCGGATAAAAAGTACTGCCTTGTCTTAAATACACGGATTTCAAGCCAACCACTTTGAGGTTATGTTCTCATATCCATTCCAGTAACAAAAATATAACAAATGAATTTGGTATTATTTTTTCGATGTTTTCGGATTAGCAAATCCCGGCTAATCCCTTTAGGAATGTTGTCCCCTCTGGATCAATTGCCTTGGTATGCCCTTGGACAGATATACAAAATCCCTAGCTACAATACATGTGTAAGAGTTATGTGAACCAGTTCATGTGTTGGTTGATAACAGACCTTTGTAACTCTACTTTTTCTTAACACCCCAACCAATGAGGCTAAGATCTCCTTACTAGTAAACTTCATCTTTTTGGCACTGAAGATATTGCCTGATGAGTTCATTACACTCGGAGTGTGAAGATGTGGTGATAAGTCTGAATGCATTGTTAGTTCTTCTAGCTGCAAAAAGGTGAAACCCAAAGTGATACTTAAAGACCTATCAGTGATTTGACAAATATTTGAAATTTGGCAGGAAATAGCTTCAAAGTGAAGGATAAGTCTGTAGAATTCTCAAGAATTTACCTTTTCCCGCTGTATAATTGACAGAACAGGAAAAAACGGCAGTGTTCCAGATACGATTCTCCATTCAATTAACGTGTTGTAGTAAGTGTCTGTTCGGACAGTAATGACTAAAATCTCTGATTCTGTGCTTATTAAGGTTTGCATTCTGGTCTTATCAGTGCAGGGTATGTTAGTAAGATACGTGGGTACTTGGTTGCATACATCAAAAATCCTATTTTTTGATGATTTTTTTCGATTTCTTGATTTATAGCAATCACTGATATGTCTTTAAGTGGATACTGCACAACCCTTTGTCTGTGTACAACGATGCCACAATGATGGGATTCACTCAACACAGACATGGATATTATGTTCTGCACTTGCACTGGTCATTTGGTGATCCACAGCCTCGTTCCACGACTTAACCTCAACAAGTTGAGATTTTTATATCATCTGAACTTTGGCCTAATCTAGTATGTGTGTGTAATCTTGAAAATTTGATACTCTGGAAGAATTTGTAATTTTGTAATATTTTTTTTGTCTGTAAATGACCTAATTACAACACGGAGTAGCTTGGGGCACTGTTGATATCATTTGCTCCATAACATCAAGGCTTGCATAAGCCAGGGGCCGGATCCAGGATTTGAAAAACGTCCAAAATTACCGGGGGACTGACGGCTGTAACTTGTCCAAATGGGCTTATTTTGCAAGATTTTGCCAAGATTTTGCAGATAAGGGGGCGCGAGCCCCCTTCTCCTAGATCCGTGCTGATCAGAATCAACTGAAATTTTGGAAATAACCTTTTTTTTTCGATACCTAGAATCAATAAACAAAATGCAAGGTGCTAGGATTCGCAAAAGGCCCCTTTTAACAATGCGGAGCCTTGCGTTATAGACCTTTTTCAACCGAGCCTGATGAGGCAATATCTTAAAACAATAATAGCACATTTTTTTGCAGAGCCGCCCACAATTTTCAAATTTTTGATATTTTTGCACAGTTTATGTTGGTAAATTGTCCATAGGAAACTAAACCTGTGACGAGAATGCTAGAAAATGCGTATTTATCATAAATACGCAATTTTGGTACGTAGAATTGGGGTCACAGATTGGACTTAACGGCAGAGCTGGAAAGTCTACGTTTATGTCCGTCCCATGATGAAATAGGGCCACCTCAATAAAATACACATAACTAACTTGAACTGCCGAACCAATAAAAAACAATGAGCGTAGGACAGGTACTAGCGCTATATCTCTGGCCTATTCACTTGGAAGGTGTTTCCAGCAGCCGTTGATGATTATTGGAGATATCCAATATTATTATTCTAATTAAAAAATTCCTTCGTTTGTGACACATAGGACATGTTGAGCTTAACCATTCACGGTATAGTGGGTGAGCCAGGCATGGTCGGCGTGGAGGCTACCCAACTGGGGGGGTGGGGGCAAAGAGGCATTTATACAAGGGCTATCTCATCCTTATGGCATACATGAAAATTGTATGTGGCCATTCTGAGGGGTTAGCTTAAGCGAGCCAGGGGCTCGCAAAAGATTATACAGGGGTTCAAATGAAGAAAAGTGGTCCAATGTGGTTGAATTGCAGACCAAATGTTTGTATGAGCACAAGGATTAAAAAATGTATAGGTTACTGGGCATAAGTTATTGAAAGGTTGGCTTGGTTTCCGATTTTGTGTATCGTGTTATGTACTTGGTTAGTAAGAGAGCCCGGCACTTGTATACACAGGACACCAGGTACCTGGGAAACAAATGCCGTTTTGATGCTAGATGCGCTAATGCATAGTGCAACGCCATATTCATTACTGTGCTCTAAATATTGATGGTTAACATTAAAACGACAGTTTCAAGTTTTTTGTAAGTATCGGTCCGGTATGGATTTCAGAGCTGAAATTTCAGGAAGGTAATGAGAAAAATACGGCACTTCATCTGATTTACAAAATTGATTTACTAATTCGGGTAAATCAGGGGGGGGGTCCTAAAGACGTCGGAAAATGTTATATGGCCTCCATTTTTCTGATGTAAACTTTTAAAAATATGATTTTCTCAATTTTTATTAGAAGAGATTTCTCACGGGAAAAAGTATTTTGTGTTACTATAAAAGAAGAGAAAGGGGAATACCCCTGTTTATTTTGCTAAGTGCACCTTTTAGATTGCACACTAGGGGAAGTGGGGACTTCTCCAAGGATGCTGAAATTAGAAATTGTTTTGTTTTCAGATGAAAACATTGTAAAGATCAGGGAATTCCCCCACAAAGTTATATTGGGAAGTGATGTGATTAAGATGAAGTAATTATGTGGATTTCAATTTGGTTAACTATAGTGCAGGGGTTATGTTATGCATGATTATGATAGGTAATATCTATTTTAGACTTGGGATCTTTGAGAAGTCAGTAGTATATGGAGATTTGAGCAAGCCTCGCCGTCAGCAGTTGCACTTAGCTATATCGATGGTTGTAGCTGGTTTTATCTACCAATATTGGTAGATTTGTGCTACACACGTGCCAGGATTTATTATATTTTAATTCATGTGAGCAGAGGGCTTTAATTATTCTTACGGTCGTCTTGAAGGCGAAAGTGATGGGTTCTGGTGAAATCAATAGGATTCAAATTGGGACAGTATAGGAAATCGTAGGTGATTATCTTGGAACTGTATACTGTGGATTATGTCGTCGAGGGACCGTAATTTAAACCTTGTCGTCTTGAAATGCTGGACAAAAGTTATTTTTTCTTCAAGGCTGAGAAGAATTCCCATGGATATACCTAACTGAAGAGGGGGGTTAAATTATGTGAATTTGCATACTGTCTTTTTTTGGTGTCGCTTGTTGAGGACATATCATCGTGAACTGCAAACGCCCTCAACATAGGATACTAGAACTCTTTATAAGTAGAATCTTAAATTGTTGAATTATATGTGATTGGGTTTTGGACATACCAAATTCTTGAACCAAATCAAGGTAGTAAAGAAAGATCAGTAAAACTGTTATTATATATAATTAGTATCATTTGTGCACAAGGCTCATTTATTTGTGTTTGAAGGTATTTCTGACATTAGACGGCTACGAGGACGTCCATAACCGAACAAGCCACATGTAAAGATTAGGCACGGAATTGAGGATTGATCAAAAATCATTGCACACATTTCAACGTTATATTTATGAATAGCTTTTATATCAACAACCTTAACAACGGGCATGATGGGCAGTTGCTGCTTGTTTCGGTGATGTATCATGATATTTACCAATACCATACTTTTAACCTCTGTTCCTGATTTTTTTTTGAGCAAGTGTTAATTCAGTATAACAACATTTTTTTTGAAACTTTGGATAAATTCTACTTTTTCGGAGCATTCTAGAGAGCGTTGCTTACATAGCTCACCATAAACCGGGACACACACTGCCACCACTAGGATTACAAAATGTGTGTGATTTGATTGCTTGGTTATTATTTTAACCCACAACTTAAGATGTGCAGAGGATACTCCAGGCTTGCAAACAATTATGCCAACTTGTAATACAAAATAATTCTTGTCCAAACCACATACAGGGATGCGGAAAAAAAAGCACACTATTAAAGGTAAAATCACAAATATAATGGTCTACTCATTTGAATTGCTTTTCACCAATATTTTAGCAGTCCTCATGAAAGTCGTCACATCAAGGTGATCCAAATTACAAATCAATGCATGAATATTGCCACACACACGAGGAATCAAAAAAAATTTGTCTAACATGTGTATGCTCCCCAGATTTAAGTTCCGTTTCCATGACACTTTACTGCAGATTATGCAGTCGTAGAGTATGGCTTGTAATGAACATAAAACATACAGGGTGACCGGACACATATCAACATAATTTACAGTAACAATTAATATTTTATTTTATACTAGTACGGTACACTGGTAATTATATAACAACTTGTCAATAAAATTGAATCTGTGCACTATGTAAAAAATGCACTTACCACATCAAGGTCAGTGAATAAAAACTTCTCTCTGGTGCCTGTTTTGACACATGTACATAGTGGTTAGAGTGTAATGCACATGCAATTAAAAATTAATTCTTAATTTATTTTTATACACTTTCTTTTATTGTACATTTTTGGGGTTTATAATTGTAAACAAACATTGGCGTATCGGGCTGCCGCTCTGATCTGGGCAAATTTCCCGAGTCGTGGGACTGTTCCCTCTTAGCTTAGGGGGGTCACAGAGCCTCCCAGAGGGCTAAAAAACGTCCGATTTAGCATGATTTTTGGGCAATTTTTTTCCCGACCAAGTCGTCAAAAGTGGGGCACTTTGTCCCCCTGCCCCCGCTTAAAAGTGTTTAAACAACTGAAAACAAAGTAGAATGATAGTTATTAAAATAATGAAAGAGCATGCATTTTGAAATTGAACATTTGCTTATTATTACAAAAGTTATAGGAGGTTACCTGAAATTTTAACATCAATAGTAAAGACACTATCAGTGATTTGCTAATCAGCAAATCGCAAAACATCAAAATCAATTTTTGTCACTGTATGTAACAGTACAAGTATCCGAACATACCCTGCAACTGATAAGTCCAGAATCATCTAATAAGGACAGAATCAAGAGATTTTAGTCATACTGTCCGTTCGGACACTTACTACAACACGTAATTGAATGGATAATCGTATCTTGGGGAACCCTGCCGTTTCTTCCTTTTCTTCTTCTACAGCTGGAAAAGGTACTTAGAGAATTCTACAGACTTATCCTTCCTTTGAAGTAATGTCTTCAATTCCAAATATTTTTTCAAATCCTGATAGTGGTCTTAAGTTCAACTTATCATGCGCTTCATATCATAGAAATTTGGATCTTAACTTTTACTAATGAGGCAATCTCAATTTTACTACGACATGTCTGTGCGACGGACGGAATCAATTTCCTGCCTCAATTTAATTTGGCACTATCACCTTTTTCACTCAAATTGCATTTTACCTCCACTTTGAGTGAAAGCAAGGCAATTATGCAACTTACCATATTTTCATATTAACCATTTGTGTTTGCTTAAACCATTTTAAATACATTAATACCCATTTCGTGCATTGTTTGGGGCGTTGCATACACTAACTACATACCACCATATGAAGCAGTTTGTAATGGGTAAAAGTCAACACATGTTTCAATTTCAAACTACAAAAAAATGACCATGTTATCTACATGTAATTACTTAAAGGAAAATCGCCTGTTTTCTCTTTACCTGCATTCAAAGAGTTAATGTACTTGTACATTTAATGCACTTTCCTCCAAAGAAAATTGAATGCAGTTCATGATCATTATTTCACTGATAAAATACAACCTATCAACATATAATGCAAAATTGTTTTTGTTCTATGTAAATGAGTGTAACTAACTCATAGTAGTGAAAGTATCACGATGAAATCCGAAAAAGCGAGTAAAAGGGCCCAAAACGGACTGAAAATTAATAAGTGTGGAAATTTTGATTAGTCCTTTTCCTGCAATCAGGAAATTCATGAAAATTAAAAATATTAAAAAAAAAAAAAATCTACATTTAAAATAACAATCTTTGTTACTTGTGATTTATTAACCAACAAGTGACAAAACAGACTATTGTAGAAAAAGACATGAAAATAATACACAATAATAAAGGATGTGCATTGTATTTGGATATTCACCCTCATGTGAACATTTGGAACTTTCTATCCCCCAAATCAGTGTGAAATGTGGCTTTCCATTTTTATATAAGGGCTATTATAAGTGTCCCTGAAGGCTGAAGGTAGCAGCACTTCCCTCAGGGTATAGTATTCAAGCTGGATACATGTACGTACATGTGAATTAGACAATATACTAATTTTAAAGCATGTTTTTGTAATCAATTTCTTATAAATGATAGTACTGGTAATTTTTATTATCAAATGAGTTTTCAAAGCATTTTTGCTTAGTACAAACCGAAGGGGCATGAATATGTTTATACCTCAAAACTTTTCATACATAGCAGGCAATCGTAATTTTTCTGTATGTTCATTATGCAAATTTCCGTCCCGTCGCACTGATTCACATCCCGTCAATGGAAAGGACACACTGCTATAGTTTTAAGGATAAAATTGAAAATGATTGTAGTTTTGTTTAACATGACAGTTGCCAACAATATTTTATAGTTGGGAAAGTTCAATTCATTTGATATTTTTTCAGTCCCTCGAAAATAAAAAAAAATCGCTTCAAAATGCGACGGGACTGAATTTTACTCTTTATTCTGTTTTTTTTCCTCCTTTAAAACACTTTTAGAATTTTTTTTTAATGTTTTATTTTTGGTGATCAAGGAATATTAAATGCAAACACAGAAATTTGTTTCCTTTTTATAGATATACTTTTTTTCAAATTCTTCCCGTCCGCGATTTTAAAGAGGGCGCCATTTTTATCTTTAGTTTGCCTTTTTTTCATAACGATGCAATGTAATCACAAAAAAAAATTTTGGTATCAGCTTTGTTTGTACCCTTTGTAGCCATGGTTGTAATTTAACTTCAATAGCAGACTTGATTTGTTTAAGTTTTGGTGCTGACCATTTTTGGCTTTGGCCCATAGGATCCTCTCACCCTTACCCCCCCAGGAACTACTTCACTCAAATGGTTTTGTTGAAAAAAGTATACTTGGTAGAGAGAAATTTTACATGTGTTGTCAGATAAATAACCTACAAATGAGACATACCTAGCCCCATACATGCTCAGTGTCCTTTCACAGGAAAAAATGTGAACAAAATGTTTAAAATGTAACTCCTCCCACCCTTTTAGTATACCCCAACTCTTGGCGCATGACCATAACTTCCCCTTAGTCCCCATAATTGGGACTTCACATGACGTTTTTAGTTATATGCCTTTAACAGTCTGTTAAGTGAAGTCCCAAAAACTTAGTGTAATCAGCTATGAAACATTTTGTGTACATTCAACTTTTCGACCACTGGCAACATTCAACTCCATTTTCATATAACCCGTGCTTTCACTAAACATCTTCTACTTTAGCACCAGTATATCAAATTTTAAATACAAGCTAAAGCTGTCATTAAGCACCTGGCAATACAAATCAGGACTTAGTCCACCGGTCGAATCCTAATGTACAAGTATTGAATTTCATTAAATTTTCACTTCATAAAAAGTTGATGAAGTTATTAACGACTATCCTGTTGTTAATAACAACTCTAAGGAATACTTTCAGGTGGAATCGGGTAATAAGTTTATTCACATGAAGCGGGAAAATTATGGAGAATGTGAGACAAAAGTTTGTCATATCAGTTACACACTATTTTGGCATGACCCTCCATTGATTAAGTTAATTGCATATGATAATTGTACAAGGAGGATCATGCTCAGAGGACTAACGTGGGATGGTTCACAATGTCCTTCCAAATTTGTGGAATGCTCCAAAGGGCAATAACTTTGAATTTTCTTTGTCATTCTAAATTCAGGAAATATTTTCTGTATGCAGGGAAAAAGGTTATAGCTTATATATTTGAACCTTTATCTACTATCATTCTGTGTAAAAATTAAAGTCCATAAACAAATAAATAAAGTCAAATTAGACATTATAAAGTCCCTGTTTTCCTCTCTGGCACAAAAATTTTGCCCAGTGGACCCCCATCATTTCAATGACACTGTTGACACCTAAATGTACCAATCTTTGAATCAAAATTGCGGTTTTATCTTCACAACTACATGAAAACGTTGCCACCCCTTTTTAGAAAGAATATGATCTAAAGATTCATGTCTGATGGGGCACTTTTCCATTAATCCTCCCTTTTGAAACAAATATGCATTTACAGTAAATTCTCCACTTTCTGTCTTTCAAGAGACATCACTGGAAATTCCAAGCAAAATCAGACAAAAAAAGTGCTTTGTATAATTTCAAAGCTTAAATTATTATCTACAACTTTCCTGTGAACATTTTTTCACATCATGTTAGGATCACACCGCAAATTGTAATTCAGTGTTTTACGCATACTAAGTAGGCCCATTTTTTTCAGAGATACATTAAACTGAGGAAATTAAATTTCATCTCATCTGCATATTTAAGTAACCCCCTTTTGACCACATGTCAGTTTGCTATCACATTACGCTGCCATTTATCATTTTAAAATAGTCAATTGTTTTGCCGTATGTCCCATTACACATATTAATTAGGAATTTTCTACCATATGCCCTTTACTTAAGGAAATCAAAAAAGCATCTATTTGCATATTTTCTATCCAGTGGCAGTTGGAACCACCTGAAGGGATGTCCGCTAACATAGTTACTGAATGTTTTCATCTCTATGTAATGAACGTCATTAATGAAGCTTGAATAGCATTTTTGACAATTTGAGTGGACTCGCATTTTTCTGACAGGCAATAGACTGGTCCATTGGTAAAAAGTGAACAAGAGACCTTGTTGTCAGGCCAAAATAAAAAATAGGCTCTGCCACAAGGCACTAGTTTTGGTTTTTTTTAAATGATTGTCAAGCCCAGTACCAAGGGAAAAATATTGCAAGAGTCCGTTCCTCATTTATATTAGCATTTTTCACAACCCTAATATGCACTTAGTCCACTTTCCATTATTTGGCCTTATTTCAAGCAGAACTTAGCAAAATTTGTGGAGCACATAAAAATTTATATCTCCTGATCCGCTTCATCTGCAAGGATGATCTTGATTGTTCCATTTCTACTCCAGAAGAAGCAGAAGGAATTTGTTTCTATATTAGAAATGGACCTATCTCAAACTTCAATTTCATTTACATCCCTTACTAACAGTTCCCTCACCTGAAATTCGTAAGCACCAAATCAAACGCTTCTGAGTAACAAAAACGATTTTATACATTAACGCCACCAACAACATTCTTCAACAGACGACACAAGAAAACTGAAGTGTGTACGGTAATACAAAAACAAATGCTAGAGTTGATTCTCACGGCATGCACCTTGTTTAATGGTCTGTGACATTTGTGGTTTTAATATGATCAATGAGTATGACTTAAAGGGGGAGGGCCCGATTTTTAAGGATATAGTTTTCATCTGGATAGATTAGCCTTCATTTCAATCCCAAATCCCATTGGTCAAAGTTTCGTGCCAAATTTCAAGCCGTTTTGATGGGAGAGCTAAAAACGGTTGATTTGTGACCCATGGCATAGACTATCCACTATGCCCGTACTGTGTAAAAATTATATTTGGTAACAAAAATGGGGCACATTTTTGCTCATAACTTCCCAAACCAAAACAAAGTGGCTCTAAGATTTCACAGGTAAATTGAGAAAAATAGGTAGCTGTCATCTGATAACAATGATGACCACTTCCGGTAAATCTGGGCTCCTGGGGATGAGGCTGTTAGTGATCGGGCATGGACTGTAACTTAAAATACTTAAAGTGGGACTCAGAATTCGAAATATTATTTTTTTGTTTGTTAATAATGAAAACAAGTCAACTAGAACCAAAGATAGTAACCTAAAATGCACCCTCCGAAATTGCGAGAATCGGTTGTTCGTTTTGATGCAAGTAAGTAAGCATTTATGGGTAGTATTACGTCCCATAGGATACTTGTGTATAACAAAAAATCCGGATCCGGAATTTTATAACAAAGTTGTGTTTTCTATATGACAGGAATCGATTTAAGCTCGCTATTTACACAGTGATTAGTATATGGACAAGCATTATGTACATGCAAAAAAAACACGATTTTTTGGAATGAGGGCCGCCCTCCCAGGAAATCTCTGAGGGCCTTTAATTATTATTCCTCTGCTTTTTTAAGTTTTTTTGGGTGTTATTTTTTATGTTAAAATTTAAAATATATCTTATTCTTCCAATGGTACTAGAATATCATCTTTCATTTGCGAGCAAATTGAAGAAATTTTTATTTTTTGAAAATGTGCCAGTGCCGGCTTAAATCGGCACCCTCTTGCCCCTAAACCTATTAAACAATAACACTCGTTTATTCCGTTAAATGTGCCGAATCGTTTAGACGTAGGTAGGGTAGGGTGTTGTCAAAATGTCAGAATACTTAATCATTGTAAATTCTGTCCAGAAGAAGCTGCAGATGATACCCATGTATCTGTTCACCTTTTTCAAGCCGTATGATGTAATATGCATCTAATCCTGAACTACAGTGGGTCTAATCTGTACCAAAAATCCAAAATTTTACTTTCCGTTGTTGTGCAAACCTGAACGTGGTGTTGTGCAAAATAGATTTGCGTATCAATTTGTTTAAAAATTTGATGAGGGCGCCCTTCAGAGAGAAAGGCTCACACAGGCACAGGAAAATGGCGTTTGTCAGTGATAATGTGGCGAGAAAAAGAAAGGTAGATGATCTGATTATCTGCACGGAATATTTAACTCTGTAATATATAGGCCTATATAACAGAAGCAAAAACTGGGCAAATTTTCATATGATAGTGCAATACTAATGAAGTGTTCAAAAGATTGTTGGGATGATGCCAGTATTGTTGAAGTTGGTGCAAAATTTTGAAACCGTTCATGGAAATGGTGACATGGCATGGTATCATTGCACATTGCAGGTTTAAAGCCCCCAGGTATGACAGCCGACTAAAGTCTGTACCGGCTACGGATCACAGGACCGGACTTTGTGAGTCTTCAAATCATGGATCATAGATGGTCGAGGGGGAGAATCGGATGCAAGTCGATTCGCCGCAGTCTCGCACTGCAGAGTAAGAGACTTCGCGCAAAATTGCGCCAGCGGGCCCCCCCCCCCAAGTTCAAATGAATGTGAACTCGTCTAGCCGTAGAAACATCGGACGTGCATTGTGATAATCACTCCACATCACTTGGCGGTAAACTGGAAACATGAGTGAACGGCTGTTTTTCCAATTCAGAATTTCCGATTATTATTCGATCAATCAAATGAATTCTGAGTTTGTGAGTGTGACCAATCGGGACAGGGGAGCAAAATTTGACGAGAATCACAGAACGATTCTCGCAGGAATCTAGTAGTTATCCTAGTCCTAGTAACTAGACATTCGAATCCATTTATCATTAGCACTGGGCATTAATTATCGAACAGCTGATTTTCATGTCCTAGTTCGTTGTAATAAAGTGACATACGGTAGTGAATGAACTCAAACTTTGCGAGGTTACAGAGACCAAAATACCGCCAATATGCACTCAACATGCATTTATGTCAAATTCTTGCAAATGACATACTGTAAATACCATTGTTTTACAATTGATATCACAAAATTGTAATTCGAAAAGAAATAGGAGGGAGCGATTTCTCAACCAGAGAATTGAAGTCCCGAATGAAACCGGAAGCATAAATGACGAGTTAAAGGTAGTACACACGGTAAACAAATGCACACCACCGAAGAAAAAAATCCGTTCAACACATATTCAGAAGCTGCCGGCCAAGCCCATACAAAAAAAGTAATCTATTGAAGGCGGTATATGTGGGTAGAATCACTGTAAACTGAAATGTCTTGAATTGGAAAAATCATCTTGAATTTAAATACCCGTACATGAGGAATTAACTTTTGTTGATCCATGAATTCAAACCTGAAGAAAATATACAATGGAAATTCAAGACCAAAATCCAGATACAAAAGAAGTCAATCAGATTGAATTCAAGAGGATTCCACCAACTGTATCTTGGGTGAGGGCTTAAGATTGTAAAAGAGATTAACTTGGCCGGGGTGCACTCATATAATAGGCAGTATTGTATGCAGCATATAAGAAAT
Organism: Ophioderma brevispina; assembly: GCA_023653785.1. NCBI lineage: Eukaryota > Metazoa > Echinodermata > Ophiuroidea > Amphilepidida > Ophiodermatidae > Ophioderma > Ophioderma brevispina. Next base: position 48,455 of record JAMKCH010019809.1, read on the forward strand.
CCTTTGAATATCATTGATGTGGTTTTGGATCTTGAATTGGATCTTGATTTAAAATGCTTCCTTTTGTACAATGCCTAATGATTTGCTAATTCGGAAGACTCAAAACGCAAATAATGATTTCCTATCTAAATCGACCCTCTGACACACGCACTACACACACACTCTCACTAACTTAGGGGATCACCGTCGTCGCGACGAGCATGTGAGCGAGCTAAGCTAGCAGAGAGGGCGCCAAACCAGAATAACAGTAGGCAGGTCAGGTTTGGAAAAATACGTGTCTGCATCCGTGGGTTTGTATTGTATGTGAAAGAGAGACTCGTCAGCAACTCGAACACGTCGAATTTTGAAATCGGACATTCCGTTGTAAAGTATTCATTTTTTTGTACTCGAACATAAACAGTTCATTTTGAGACCAAGTGTCAAAGTCAAGTCTGTTATTTTCTTCTTTTGCCATGGCACCGTGGTAATGTCATTTTTCAAACACCAAAAATATTACAGAATCTTAAAGATAAAAGGTATAGGGTCCTGCACGGAGCTAAATGTTGAATGGACGTTTTTTTGTCCTCCAGATCATCCAGCTTAGAAGCAACAATAATTGCACCGTTACCTGAACAATTTCAGCTATTTCTGCAGGTATTCTATTGTATTCTTTGCAATGATTGGTTGTTATGGAGGCAGGTCTGGCCAAAATAACCTATTGACCTCCCGTGCAACCGCCCCTATACAACTTGATTTTTTGAGGGTATGTTCCTGATTCTATGTACCTAAGATTACATAATTGAATCATTTGACTCGCATTTACCAACTAATTTTAATCATTTTGAGGAAAAATTTAAATTTTGTGTTTTTAATGAAAAGGAAAAACCACTATTCTTAAGATAGAGTACTTTAGAGAAATTATACACTATATATCATTCTGCAACTTTCTCTTAATACACTCAAGAACTTTTGCGTCTATTCGATAGCCTTACTTTACTTAATTAGCATATTTTTGACCAAAAAGGAGCAAAATATGTATTTTTGAAATTCACATACAAACAATCTGAAAATTTCAGGAATTTTTCTATTAGCATAAACAAACATAATATGAACCCAATGAGCCCAATAATGCTACCTTAAATTGGACCTAATGAAATATTTTAACCAAAAATGTCCAAAATTGAAGTTTGTTATTTCTTGCTTTTTGAGAGTTTACAAGCTATCGGTCCTGCAATTTTCATGGTTCCCTTCAGCCGTTACACACAAATATAAAGAGAGGAGTTGTATCAATGTGGCATAGGCCTAATTTGCATACTGTGGCAAAAATGGCATATAATTTGAATTTTCATGAAAATGGCATTTTGTGGGAAGTTTACAAGCTGATCACTCTGTACTTTCATGGTGTTCTTAAAAACCGGGGTACAAACAGAACTTTTGTACACATATGTGATTTGAAAAATATATTTCAGACCTAATTACTATTTTTGTCAAAATGCGCAAATGTTATAAGGCTGTTAAGACCCGTTTTCAGCATCATTGTAACCAAAGACGCATATTTTTAAAGGTTTACCACTCTCACCAAAAGACCCTATTTTTTTTTGGGGGGGAGGGGGAGAGAATTTGAAAATCTTCACCCAAATCACCTAGTTTTTGAAAAATGACATTTTGATTAATTTAGCAAATTTGTGTCCAAAAACCCCTATGTATGGGCAATTGGCTGGTTACACCAAAGACCCTCTTTTTTTAAAGTCACCAAGTGCCTCTGGGTCTGAGATCGTAGCCTTAAACCCCTAAGAATTATATGGAGTGCAATCCCCTTCCCCCAACCCTCGTGAAATGTTTTAAAATAACTAGGGCGGGGGTCATTATTTACGCCAGGGGAAATGGAGGAATTGAGGGGAATGCGAAGGAATTGTAAGCGAGAGAGTGCGAAATGATTTTTTTCATGTTCAAGAAGCGAGGGGAACAAGATACTTTAAGGGAATGTGGATTTTGTAACGGAAGCGACGGGTGGAATGCGACATTTTTCGGCGAAAGAATTGAAATCCTGAATTCCCCTGGTGTAAATAAATGACCGTGCCCAAGTATAAGAAATTTCTTCAAGAAAGAAGTGAGGGACCTGCTATATTAAAGCAGGTCTAATCAAAATAGTGTGAACTTTCGGCGGATTTATAATGGAAATACATTTGGGTTTTGAAAATGCTTCATTCCACATCGAAGCCCATACCTCGCTATGAAAGTCTACGTACTTCATATTTCATGGAGACAAACTATTTGGGATCTTTACCCCGGGGGGGGGGGGGGGGGGGGGGGTTCTTGGTTTGGTCGGGTCCCCATGCCGTTCCAAAAAAAAGAGGGATAGCGGCAAATGCGGGACTACCCGCTAGGGTATTCAAATTCACAATAATCAAGTTCTAGTCCGGCTAGGGGGATCAAATCAGTTGTGATGTGACTGGTTCAATGATACCAAATAGGGAAACAAATTAACCTAAAATATCAGCAAAAGAACCACCAAATGTGTAATTTTTCTTGCAAGAAGCACATGTGTCATTTTTCTTGAATATTAGATTTTTAAAGGTATATCTTTTATTCAAGTATTTAGACAGGTCCGGAAAGGGGTATAATTTAACTGCCAAATTGTCCCGTTAGGGGTATACTTTCACTGCAAACTCGCCAAAAAACTGGTCCCGTTAGGGGTATATTTCACTGAAAATCGGTCCGTTAGGGGATCACCTCAGAACCCCTGGCAACGAGCATTGGTACCCCAACCAACCCCTGAGAACCCCCCCCCGGGATCTTTACATCACCAACTGTCAAAAAAAAAGAACATCACGCCACGTGAGCACCACATCTGCATATAGGGTTGCCATTCCAGTTGGCATGCAAGCTGTTTCTTGGTGGCACTTGATGCATGCTCAATATTAGTTTCATTTCGGAGAGAGTTACTATCAAATGCCTTTGTAAAAAAATACAAAAATTTCTTTGATCAATATGTAATCTAGTACATCTTGTGATTTTATGGAAATATTTTCGTTGTGGAGAAAAAAAATCGTGAATTTTTCCAAAAATCCATATCCAGGAAAACACGCACTGATTTTTTGTTTCACAATCACAAACACCCAGATGCTAGCTTGTCATCAGAACTTTCCACAAACCCACACTCTGAAGGCAGGTAACCAGTCACAATGCTTCAATTTACACATTTGTCAGTCTCACCGGTAGTCAACTTAAAGGCTAAATCTCATCAAAAAGTTTGCCACTGCGAGTGTCTATGTTTACCATGCGTTCAATGGGGCGTTGAAAGGTGTTCGAAAACTTGCGCATTTTGTGAGATGGGATCACCAGGTATCTAACGCGATAGCTTCCCAACCTACCTCATATTTTTCAATTCCGTTTGAGGACTGTTAGAGGGAGAATGCTGCCACAACATACTTGAGCGGGGAATGACATTGGGATTAGCATTATTTGGAATTAAATAGATTAGATTCTTGTAAGATGTGCTGGCTTCTCTAACCCACACACACCGACGTTAAGTGAGTCGATCGCGTCACGTAAGTAATAGGTAAATGAATGCCTAACAAACAGCCCCACTGCAGGGCAAGCCGGATTGCCACGCAGATTTACATACCAAACAACATAAAAAAATATACTCACCGAAACTGCCGATACACTTGATATTACTGACACTAGAAAATGGGACCACATTCCTAACGTTCCATTCATCGTACCTAAGACTACTTCTAACTCGATCTGGAGCAACCACAAACCTTAACTGCCGATCTTTAAACTCTTTAGCTAAGAGTTCGAAAAAAAGACACTTAAAATATTAACAGAAGATAAACATGCGAATAAACTAGCTCGCAATGCAGACTGTCGGCGAACCAAACAAGTCAAGTGACTACACCCACTTAAATCTCCCGCTAACGTCACCCTGGTACCCCACACGTGACCTTCTCAGCTCTTGAACAATAGGAAATTATCATGATTTGCTAATTCGGAAGCCTCAAACGAAAATAAAATAATGGCATTTCCTATCTAACTCGACCCTCTTACACACGCACTCACACACACACTCTCCCATAACCTTAGGGGATACGTTGTCGCCGCCGGCACTGCACGGACCCAGATTCCATTAGTTTCCAGCACAAAGAACGGGCAAATTAAAAAGGATATAATACAAAACAGACAATTTTTACTATTCTACACCCTTCAATTGGATTCCACATACTCCATGTATGAAAAAAATAAACATCTTGTAAAAATACAGTACAAAAATTGTAATGTGCGATAATAACAGTTCAATAGATGAAAAGTTTGAAGATTAACATCACTGCACATGTACACAATAAATATTGAAATTAAATCCTACAGATAAATGCACAAACACCTATGTCAAAGGATTTTTAAGTTCATCTTTGGAGGAATCACTCTTCCATCTTCCGGTCTTTTGAGAAGCAGTCAGGCACCCCAATAGCCGCGGCTGCCGACGCACCCCCCGCACGTAAACTATGGAGCACCAATTTAGTCGATCAAACCAATGCCGTCTCAATACCTCTTAAGAATACGGATTGGTCTACGGGACATCTTAACAGGAACGCAATTTGTATTGACATATGGATTTGGATGTTTTTGAAAAATAGTGGCCTGAACAAAACAATCTGTAGAGGCCAAAAAAATCAGGAACTTTGCCCAACTGAATATATTAGAAACCTAGACACAGGGCAGTACCTTCCCCGTGGCACCAACAATAACCCATGCCTCCTTCACGAAATTGATCACACTACTTCTTCAATAAATAACTTTAAGGTGGGATCGCGGATTCGGCGGCGAATTCAACCATCACAGATTTTTTTAAATTAGATCATTCCTTTCAAAGAAGAAAAGAAGCATAAGCCTAAGAGATCATAGCGATAATCAACACCCTTTCAGGTCGGAGTCACCACAAAACTAGTACCACATTGAATAACATTTCTGCAGTAGTAATAGGTTCTTTTTGGTAACGGCGATTCGCCAATAACCTTTTTTCAAACATCTAAATAGCAAATGAAGGAACCTTGTTTCACAAGGAGTAAGAACATGAATCCAGTGATGAATTGAGTTTCCAATTAATAGCAAAGAACGCAGTTTCAATCTTCGAATAGGCGAACTTTGTGTTAACAAGTCAATCATATACCTTGCATATCTTCATGGTAGGATTATGTAGGCACTGTCTCAGACGACCCCAACCTGCCAAGCAGCCAGTGCGTCATTATATTTCGTTACCTGCTCTCAGCTCTGGGAAGCATTGTATGGAGATTTTTAGGCACTATGAAACAACTTGTTCGACAAAAAAGAAAAGCAGTACAATATCAAATCATATCCACTCTCATAATACCATGCCCCACGCATTCCTCTGTAGAAACAATGTATAGATCACACTTCTCAAATTTAGAGGAAATATCTGTATATTCAACTAGGTGCAGACCAGTGTCCAAAGAAATGAATACATTGTCCAGTGACCGTACCGAAAAGCCAAAAAAATATATTGCAGAAAATATTCCAGTTGGAAATATAAAAATTTCAAATGACCAGGGTCAAGGGTGCACAACAAAAAACCTTAGTGACATCACGATTAGTGTCGGAAGTGAAAAAAAACTGCCGTAAGCCTGGACAATCTAACTCACTATGAAAATTGAGAACCAAAAATGGTTGGTTATTCTTACCATGAACGAAATGTAGACGCAAATGGGAATCTAAGCACTGAGTGAACCATAAATGCACATGGACTCAGGATTGGAAAACAGAAAAGGCAAAAAATAAGCAGAGGGCAGGCTGGAGCTACCAGTGTAGCCAAAGCTCTACTTAGCTTCACGTGCTAATGGCATCGCAATAAGAAATGGGTGGGACTAACCAGTTATTCTCAAATCCACGAAAACTGAAAATGCCGTCACTTGGCTAGAACCACTACACAAAATTTGGAATGAACTTGGGTAATAGCGTTGACACAAAGCGCAGCAAACCGACGTCAACGGTTATATGAGGAACCCAAATATTATCGATGAATTGAAAATCTTGGAGACACCACAGTCATCTAAAATAAACTACTCTGCTCAATGCATCGGATTGGTATTACACCTCTGGGAATCCATTGAACTTGTAGATTAATATCAAATTTATTGCAATACGCAATTAATCTCCAAAACATAAAGAGCAAATTGTTTCATACTGACCTTCTGGAGACCGGTTCCACGCCTTTATATCCGTAATACATTCACACATTTCATTTAAAAATCGTTGCAAAATGCTTAACGGCTTGCTCAACACCTTTTAACTCCCTCCAAGGGAACTCTTACCTCTTTCTAACTCTGACCACGTATGGTTAAATTTCAGTGATCCGGCCCTTCTATCTCCCACGCTCATGATACGTCAGAGCACCGCAGCCGGTACCTAGAGTCAGAAAAGACCAAAAACCTGTGAGTAATTCATATTCAAACACATAACATATGTTATACATTCACATTATTCTTCCAATAAAAATATTTACTCAATCACGATTGCCCGCATTACTGTACAGCCTTATCCAAATGGTTATGCCTGGGCTATTGACAATACTGAAACCTTGATCGTAATTTGAGCCAATGGCCCCTATAATCGGGGCAAAAGATCGGATTTACATACTAAGATTGACAAAGATTAGCAGTCTTGCAAGGTAAAAAAACAGAAATTAAGTCCGCACTGAGGACAAAATACTACCAATTTATGGCTCATAGACTTTAATTGCTGCCATCTGAGAATTCCAACGCAATTCCCAGCCCCATTTATCTCTGAAACCGGGCTCCACACTGAATTTTTCAATATTCGGCACAAACCAAGCACTCAGGAGCGTCGGTCTAACCTGCATTGCCATGATTCTGGACACTCTCAAAAGAGAAGATGGGCCCAAACCATCATCTAAATACATCAATTAAAAAACCCCTTCTCTCTCCAATATTTGACTAGAGGTCGTAACATTTGTAAAATAAATGGGCCAGACGACAAACCACAATGGTAAAACCTGACAAAAGAAAATACTTGTAACCCTTAATAACCCATGAAAAACAAAGACGCACGATGGTCACGAAAAGAAAAAATTCAATTGTGGTGATATCCAGCTTAGATCAAAAGAAAACATTAAAATGCCCCCAAGAAAATACTGTTGGCAACCTTAAATCATCAAAATGACTCTTTGTTCCATACATAATGATTGACATAAACTGAGATCTAACATGAGTATCTTCTTCCCCGAATTTGAACAGAGACCAGATAAAGGATTGACAATATCTGAGGGATAAAAACATTGCTTGGGGCAAATCAAGTTCTTAACCAAAAGTTCATTGAAGGCCTCGGTAAAAAAATCGGCGTTATCTAACGCCGACCTATTGTTCCTTAAAATGGGCTGGAGCGGTGTGGACACTAACGAATTTTATATCCGCTGCTCAATAACTGAATAAAATTCATCAGGTGAACCACTGCGTTTCCAAAAAATACTAGACGATCGCAACCTGCCTCTAACAAAAATTCGAGATCACCACTGCCTTTTCATATATAAAAGTATTCATATAAAATTCAGTAATCGTACGATAAGTATCCGTATCTTACTTGACATAAATACCATCAAAATCTGTAGATATGTGACCGGGTTAAATTTTAGAGGAAGTCTCCGACTCTTGGGACAGCGCCAACCTCGGGAACACAATGATGCACACCTGCAGAAGATAAGGAAACTAGGAAAATATAATTAGTCACCAAACAATGCACAAAAGCCTCAGTCTGCCACAAACCTGTATAACAAAAAATTCGATTTCAATCAAAATCACTCAAGCAAAACGAAACTCCGATCAAGACTATACACTCAAGCAAATGCATATAAGAAAACTACTTATGTATACAGATTCTAACTCAAAAATACACAAAAATACACATGACCAGTGTCATAAAACGACCTTACCTCTCTCTAACCCCATTCTCTTTCCAGAATCATTGCTTGTGCTGGCCAGAATTTTTGTCTGGCTGGTTTAACATAACCTGACAATTCCGTCGCCAGTGGCCATACTTGCCGCAGGCGAAGAAAAATATCTGTTGGCCTCCTGGTTGCCTGTAACATTGAACATGGGTTGGCAGGGTAGCGACGAAAATTAGAAACCAGAATAGGGGTAGGAGGCGGTCTCAGATTCTTGTATACGGCACAAACTACTAGCCAGAAACAGGAGTCTTCTTAGGCTTGAGGTTTTGCTTGGCCGCGGCATCCTGATGGCTTTCTTAATTCTCTTTTTAATCTCGCTGTCCTCGGCTAACTATTCTTTTCGTTCGTTCCAAACCTTTCCAACCGAGCTCACTTTGTCCGCTACTTATCAATTTATTCGACTTCAAATTCTGTCTTCGTACCTTCTCTAGCCTCAGTAAATAGCTTGCAGTGTCTCACTTCTGTATCTTCTGTAAAGCCCTCTTCACACCTTCCTTCTGCTTAGAATTGAAGGAAAACTGGCCCTCGTTCCTTTCCACTGAATTTATATTTAGTAGACTCTAGAACCTTGACTTAGCAGCTGCAAAACTCCTCTTCTATTACGACTTCCAAATTGTCCGTGACCTCACAAAGCTTCTTTAACACCAGCCTTAATTATAGTCGCGATATTCGCCAGCGAAAGAACTTGAACTTGTTGATTTCAGGTGATATCGCCGAATAATTGAACCTGTGAACTTGCTCAAGGTTGATGAGGACCCAGCTAGTCCTCTCCGGCACCACAGGTTGTTGCATGCGTGAAATTATTAAACAGACAACAAAGAAGCAAATAAAAATAGCTCGATGCAGACTGTCGAGAGAAACAGTCAAGGACTACACACCTTAAATCTCCCGCCAAACGTCACTGGTACAACAAGTGAGTTCATCAGCATTGACCATAGGAAATGATCATTCCTACTCACCGTGAGGTTTAAAAGTTAGATGAAAAATTCCAATTCAAGACATTTTACCAGAAAAGTATTTATATGCGTGCTCCTAGTAAAAAAAAACAAAAAAAAGAAGTTGGCCTTATCCCAAAAGTTGGAAGAGTGAGCTACGGTCTATAATAATCGATAATTGAAATGGCTAACAATTTCAGAAATACCCTTGCTTTTTGTCTAATTAAAACACTGCGACGGCTAAATTTGTGATTTCTGGCTACCATCGTCTGAATAGTCATGTAACTACGGCCACACACATCGATCGTGAGGATGAGACAGGTGCCCACAACCAGCATCAATGAACGTAAATGACAGAAATGGTACTAGAGAGACTTCTCTTCCGAGCAAATTTAACCAAACATGCACACAAAAAAATACAAGAAAACCCCTTCGTAAAAACGGCATTTAGTCAATATATGTGTAATTAAAGAAGGGCAGCTCGGACGACTTTTGGCTAGATATCTCCCAGCGGGTTGTGTGGCCTAGATCTTGTCAAGGAAAAGAAGAAATCACGGGAGCAAAAAACACGAATGCGTAGTTCGCCAGTGGGTGCCATACTAATCCCAGAGTCCTTGCGGATTTTATCTACGATAAGGTGTGTGGAAGCAATATGAGTACAACTGGAAGAAAAATTCGATTTTTCCGAAATAGGGGTAATGTGAAAAATTGCATCAAACAATCTCTATGAATCATGAGATAAAGATGTGGCCATGGACGTTGAGGGTGGAGTAAAATAATAAAATTAAGATAAGTTATCCTTCTGCCAAGTTGAACTTCGCTGAGTTCAGGAAAATTGGCTAAGTCATTTAATGGCAACGTTCTGTAAATCAGTACCTAGTCCTGAGGACACTGTTACGTAAACTAGTAGTATCCATGTATGAGAATAATTTTACCAATGGCATGTATAAGGGATTTATTGGTATAAATCAATCGGCACATTATATGATGAAATGACATCACCAGGAGGTTTTCATGGTCATGGGAGTATTCCTTGCGAAGAAAGAAAGAAAACACCATTTTTCATGCTTAAACTTTCGAAGCAGATAGACGATTAATGAAGCTGCATGGTTTATTTTTCGCTATAATTTTGCCCAAGGCTATTGTTTCATGTTTAGTCTTCACACCCAATTGAAGATGTTCGGTGGTTTGTTAGTCAAGTTTGCGGGTATGAAAAGACTAGGTTTACTTTAACATTGAATTCAAAAACACTATGTTGTCTTTAAAATATATAAATTATAAAAAATGGCAGGTTACTTTGTGCCTAATTTTTATCAAATTGAGGCCTTGGTATTCTTGAGAAAGAAGTTTTTAAAAATGAAAAAATTAGGAAAACTTTCATCATACAAAGAAGCACCACTTTGGATACTTGAAAAGTACGTAGATTGCTGAACCGCTGAACGGCCCCTCGAACAGAACTACCGGCTTATACTGCATCGATTCTTTGGGATTCCGAATGCTATGGCGGCCAGACGCTGCGATTTGCAGTGGTCAGGGCGTTAGCGGGCTTAACGCTTTTCCACAGATCTTCTCTATCAATCAGTGTCCAGAAGATCGGAAGACATTGCGAGGTGAGTCCTTATCGCCCCGTATTGGCCTCAACACCTTTGTTTCGGCCGATTGGTGGTCTTCGGCAGGTCGTCCCACGGTTTGCTTCTGATTACCAGATTATTCGCAGGCCCCAGGCGAATCAAAGTACCCAAAGCGGAGCCAGAGTAACTCAAGTTGGGACTGCTTGGCCCTTGTCAGGGAACGCTACCAACAGGCGGGCTTTTCGCAAAGAGCTGCTGACCTCACCTCACATGGAAGAAGGGACTCGACTCTCAGAGTTGACTCTCAAGAGTTTGGGTTCCCTACTACCAGTGGTGCCGAGAAAGGGAGATGTTTCTCCGACTAGACAGCACCGGTGTCAGAGCCTGAGGTGCAGATTGTCTCACGGAAATTCGATGAAGGACTGGAATCCAGTAGGGCCAAATCCAAAATACCGTTTTTGCGAAGGACGGTATTTGAGTGACATTTTCAATTGTCCCAATGTCCTCTTGGTAGATGACACTTTGAGTGGTTTGAGGAATGAACTGCCAATGCACTTTAATTGCAGGGGAAAATGGCATGACCCCATGGAACATGTTGCTATAGCGATGCAATATGTTAGCGCGAGGGACGGAATTGACAATTCCGTCCCTCGCATTTTAACATTGAGTTGCCATAGCAACTTGATTGGGTTAAGCCTATTTTTTCCTTTTATTATTAAGTATATTGGTTGCTTAATCATGCTGTATACTTGAGTAAAAATTACACAGCAGGCGATGTAGGATAGATGATGAAACTTTGCGAGGTACGGACAAATTCCGTCCCTCGCACCATAAAATGTGTTGCCATGGCAACTGCTGATTGTGGCCATCTATTAGTTTTGTGGTGTTGAGAGAACTTGGCTTGGAGTTATTCATGTAATCTATACTTCAGGTTGTCTTCATTCCTGATTGGAACGAAAGCGACAATTGAAAAAATGAATTCCGTCCCTCGCAAGGTTGACAAATTTTGGATTTGGCCCAGTACCGTTCGAAATTACAAAGTCTGGCGATACTGTCCTTTTCATACAGGGTTTTGCTGATGGTCGTCCCTCATACCATGGCTCATTGGCTTCTGCTTTAACTGGATGTTTACCAACGTCCCCCCACCTAGGCAGAGCAGTTCCTCAATGGGAAACGTATACCGTTATATTCTTGATGCAGGCCCTCCTTTTGAAGCCGGTGGGGACCCCACGCTTAGGAATTTGACTCTGAAAACGGTTATCTTCTGGCGTTGGCTACATGACGAAGATGCTCCGAGTTACATGCTATCTCGGCGTCTTCAACTGTTTTAACCAATTCTGGTGCAAATTAGCTGTGCTTCGTCTTTTTCTTCTTATTCGTCCGGATTTTCTGCTAAGACGAGTCCCCGTCGTTCCAACACTCTTTCTGTTCCTCCCTGATATCGCTTCCCACAGTAGTGTTAGCGAGGACAGGGTGTGGTGTCCAGTGCGCGCCTTGAAAGTACTTGCGCAGGACGCCGCGTTAAGAGCGGATAACGACCATTAATTTTTTACCTTTGTCAACCGCAACCGCCCGGCGGGCCAAGCGAACGGTGCTAGGTGGGCTCGTCTCATTTTCGTGTGGATTCTAAGCTACATGTATGACCGCGCAGGGGAATCCTCGGGCTCGTTCGACTAGGGCGATTTCTTCTTGGCGGGCATATCACCGTGGGTTTCGACGCGTGACATTTGTGATAGTGGTCTTTTGGAAGAGGGCGACTACGTTCTCATCTACGTACTTTAAGAACGTGGGCACACCAGGGCAAGGGGAGCGTTTGCCAAATCTGTACTAAGGCCAGATCAAATCTACAAGAATAACAAGACTAATTAGTTATCGGACGGTCGTCAACCCACATTTCGGTAAGCTCCTTTGTGGGTTTTCATACTTAAGCTATTTTTAAGGTGGCTTTTAGTAGGTCTGCGTCGTGATTTGTCTTGTGATCTCTTGTCTTTCTTCTTTCTTCCGACTTGCCATGTTCTGAGCGTGATGCACATGGCCCCCCATCCGGGGCTCCTGCTGTGCTAGTCTGAATTGATGCAATTCGTAGTATATTGTTCATCAATTCAAGGTAAGCAGTCGAGTGAAATGAACTACCAAGACAGTATTGTTCTCTAGTTTCGTTCTACTGAGCATGCTTATCTGTTTGATGACAATATCCCGCCCACATCCCACTCTATGTGCAACCCTTCGTTTCACATTGAGTGGAAGCGCAAAGCCGCGAATGGAGGCCGATCGAACATGTCGGCCGGTGACGTCCCGTCACCGGGCCGGAAGATTCTATTTTATAAAATAGGGGTGTTTTGGTCCTTGCATCGATCGGATAGAGATGCAATTCGTAGTAGATTGTCATCAAAACAGTAACATGCTCTAGTAGAACGAAACAGAGAACAATACTGTTCTTGTATAAACGTGGCATGCCAATGTGGTTTTCAGAAATTATTACGGCGCTTAATAATTCACGCGACTACCAATTAATACACTTGCACACAAATACAACAACAGACACCCTCCCGCTGAGTATGAAGTATTTTAAACGAATCCAATTAACACACCCGGATGGCGCCACAAACGAACATATCACACCACTTGTACAACTCATGCACACTCAAAAGTAATTAGAATGTATATGCTTACCCGTTCACACTAAATACATTAATAACCATACTCTCAAGGAACACCATGTCACTGTAGCTGTGACCACTAGAATCTCTCGTCTCACCACAACGACAATCAAAAGTAACCAGGCATTGAGTTCCAGTTTGGCAAATCCAGTCCGATGATTCCTTCGATTTATCCTCTTATGCAGAACTTAAAACCCATGTCATATGGAAACGTCGGTCTATGAAAATGCTGCAATACACAAGCTGGTCGTAAGCCGTGGTCATTCCAGAACTATAGTGTAAGCAAGTTCACGAGTATTAAAGACTCAGTTTTAAACACGAAAATGTCCGGAAATGTTTCCGTTCCCGGTGTCAGAGACAAGACGACGCAATTTCCCAAAACAACGAGTTGCTATCTAGCACTGTGAAAGCAACCACACAGCAGATCCATTACGCCATAAATGCGATTGAACGAACCAGATGTTTGAACTCCTTCATATTGTCCCCTTTTCCATGATCAACCTTCGGGTCCGTGAACGAAAAAATCACCTGTACATTTTACATTGAAGACAATCGTTGACGCCCTATCGTCTACTGGGTTTCATGTCTGATGTAAGCAACCATATATAAACGTAAAACCGATAACCTAGAGAAGTATAAATTCCATAATATTCCAAATAATCTTTTTTATGACTAGAATAGCATTACCGATCATATGCCGAAGGCGAAGAAGCAATGACACGAAAATGAGTTCAAAATCAAACACCCCAACAATGACGATAGCTGTTGCGCATGCCTGAATATGCGAAAGCGGTCACGTGACCATGCACAACCTTGGACGTTGCCAACCGACAAGTTCGACTCCTGTGATAACAGCCTTTATATCTTAGCTCGAACTCCTTATTTTGGGGCTCACACAATGGTGTCTCTATATAACGGGATTATCGCATTTTCATGGCGCCCTTTATTGTTTTTCGATTTTGAAGGTGGAAAACTGCAACGGCGCAGCACCTGTTAACAGCCATTTTTGGATTCATTACCCTCGAAATAGCCTAAAAACAATTGCTTAACCACTTTTAACATAAAATGCCTCCAGCACTTCTACTGGAGCACAAATTTCAAATTCAATTTTGACCTCAACTAATTATCCATCGCCCCTGCCTATCTGAAATACATGGTGTGAACATTTTAAACAATTCATTGTGGGCAAATGACTTTTCTTGACTCTTTTTACATTCTATTCGATTCTTCTTGTGTGCAGGGTTTTTCACTGCTGCTATTGGAGCCTGGAGAGATCTACTTTGAAGATTAACTAGTGGTGTTTTATTATCCATCAGACTGTGCCCGATTGAGAGGCTGAAAGGAGTAAGGAACATACGAAGTAGGCCTACATACAAAGTCGATAATTTATTCAATGATCTTTTCCAGAAGTAACAGTTGGCTGCGAAAAATTTGGTAAACTGTTTCTTTTTTTTTTGCTAGTCACAAGAGTTGGTATACTTTTGTGTTTATGGTGGCAGGCTGACATGCATTTAAGGTGGGTGACCTGAATCATGGGATCATTTTTTTTTCATATATCGCCCCCGCCCACATGGTAGCATATCACCAAAATTTGAGTTAAATGGTCAGCGTTCGGCATATTAGAGGGTCCAGTTCATGACTGGGACTGCGGGGGGGGGGGGGGGGGGCACCTTGTATTCAACGGTGGATATATGAATGCGTGAACATTGACTTCCAAAATCGCACCCTAAACAAGTATTTTCCAACCGACTTAAAACGATACCCCTAAACCAGTATTTTTTTGTCCTGATTTTGCTACACAAAAGTATTTTTTGTAAGTTTTGCTACCTAAGCAAGTAAGGAAGCTTGTGTCTTAATCATACCTTTATTATCTTGCTTTTCTTTACACTATTTTTGATCTCTGCTTAATTTGAGGATTACACGTCAATCACAATTTCATGGTTTAGAAAAAACATACCCTTTTTTTCCAACAGTTGCTGTTTTTTGACACCCTTCATGTACGCCTACATCGCCTGTTGAAAAAAGATACCCTTTTTAACGCGTTTTCTTGTTCACGCATCATATCCACCTTTGATACAAGTGCGGGGACTCTCGGGAGGTATGGTAAATTAGGACATGGGCAAGGTGTCCAAATCATGGCCTTAATGTGCATGACATGTACCCGTACACAAACCACACACATCACATACAACTGAAATCAATCACATGTTTCTATATGGAATGTGGATTCTTTTTATTTACCTATCAATTGAAATGAACGAAGGTTTAGAAGCTCTCTTTTGGAGCCATGATGGCCAGCCCTCTGTCTTTTTTCTTGTAGGAAGCTGAGAGGACGTCTCAAGTTGTTTTCTAACTCAATAGTTTTTGAGCCGCATGATGCTGCACACCCGGTCGTCAAGGTAGGCTAAGATTGCAAGGACTCAAATTCGACGCGAATCGGATCCCGTGGATTCCGCACAGCATTTCAGCTGGAAGGCAATCGGATTTTTGCATACAAATACCACACCACCCATAAAACCCCCCCCACCCCCCCCACAAAACCCACCCACCCGCCATAACACTGCTAACATAAAATGCTGGTTTTGAAACTAATCTTGTTTCCAATTCTATGAGTTGAAGGGGAATTAAACTGCAGCTAACAATACAATTCCTATTAAATACTAGATAAATCAAGTTCAGAAGAAAAACAGCACAGATCAATCAAGCCAGAGCAAGCTAAACATAAAATAAATAGGGGGACCCTCTGCAAGACCGCAAGTAAGAAGACCGAAGTATAATCCTTAGGGATTATCCTTTTAAGTGGATTTAAGACGTGTAATTGCCTTTTGAATCAGGCGGGTTTGTAAATGACATTCTGACGGTGCCGCCATAACGCTGAGGTTGCCGACGTGTGAGTGTTACAGTCCACGGGTGCCAGTCTCTGGTGCCGAATGGTGATTGGTTAATGTTCGGTTAATTTCGCAGGTAAAGGCGATGGCATGCGTGATGGCTTCGGTTCATCGTTGTCAATTATTAAAATCAACCAATTTTAACTTTCAAACTGCCATCGTCATTCTGAGAGTGACCTCGACGAACAAACATGGCTCTTCAAGAATTTCGCTACCACGCGGAACGGGCATGTTACATGAAGATAAGAAGTGAAGGGCAGACTCTACCCGATATTTCGGCATCGGGCGGGGGTGAGTTACATGTCCGTGGTGGGGAATAGCGCGGCCACGTACCCCCTGATGTGGACAGTTCGCAGTTCAAGAAGAGCTAAAGGCGGGATTAAAACGGCCAGGAAAATCCACGTTTCTGTCCGAAAGTGTATGAAAATGTGCGGAATAAATACTAGAAAAAAAAGAACTAAACCCTACCAACCCCCAAAAGAAGAAATAATACATTTCCTATACATCACCGCCCAAAAAGAAACCCCACTACTATCCGGAGCCCAAAAGAAATAACACCCCACCACACCAAAAAAGAAAGAATACATTTACCATTCCGAAAAGAAATGAAAAGTTATTGATGAGGAAAATTCACTCTCAACAAACTTCAGCAAAACAAATAAAAAGGCTGTTAAAATCATGACTGAATTGACACAACTACATTGATTAACAATATTGACTGAGATGCGGATGAGATCGCGGTCTCCACTTATCTGAACTATCAATGGTAATTGCGAATTCATCTAAATCCTTATTAATGGGACCTTATCGATGAGGGGTAAGTAGTTCGGTCTTGGAACAGTTCGGTCTTGAAAGGGAATGCCTAACGCAAGTACTTGAACAAAACAATGTAGAACCTCTTGAGTGCCCTCAAGTGAAGTACTTAGCCCTGAAAGGGTTTTTTTTTTTTTTTTTTTTGATTTTAGTTTGCTTTGTGAATGTTATAGCTGGTTCGGTTTGACTTTAGCTTGTCTTGGAAGAAGTTTATTGTAGTTAATGATTAAATTCCCCTTTCAACCAGAGGATAAGAGAACAAGACATTTTTTCAAAAAAAATAAACAAGCATTTTATCTTAGCAGTGCACGTTTACTCACATCCTACATTTGTTGTGGTCAATGGGTGTATTTACAATTAGAGGCTGTTCCCAGTATCGATATAAAAAAGCTTCTTTGTAGAGAAACATCCGTGCAATCGTTATTGGTACAGCTGTTGGCCTTGTTGTTATTTTACAGACCATATAGGCCAATCGCCTAAACATTATAGAAACATTAGATTCCCATCTTGACTGAAGTGACCTGGGATTATTATTGGGAGACCTCGATCACGTGCACGCTGAGGCTGATGCCAACGAACGGCCAGGAATTCCCCAGGTCCTGGCCACGGGAGCAATGCAGGGCATCGGCCAATCTTGCAAGCCTGCCAAGGTACGATATTTTCATGCTAAAATGAACCACAATTTTGTAGCAATTAAAACACAGATGGATTATTTGGATTTCAAAATCTAGGTTTGTCATTTTTAAATGATTAAAAAAAAAAAATCGGCTTAATTTACGGTACTGTTGTTAGTCTGTTTACTTGCAATTAACATTAGTATGAATGGGACTGTTCCACTATGGTGTGTGGATTGATACATTTAAATTTACGGGGTGAGGTAATTGCTTTATTGTATATTGATACTCAATTGTGGATGCGGAAACACAAAAGTGCTAAATCAATGGCTAAACAAAGTGCTGTATGATTGACACGCTTGTGGCCATATTGGGGGGGTATTTTTTACGCACCCATTTTTTAAAGGGGTTCATTCGGAATTATAGGCGATGATGTTGTTTGTATTTGCTCGAATGATGATTGCATTTATTTATTTACTCTTAGGTAAATGGATCTGGTGTTTACCTGGACCCTTTAAATGCATAATTACCACTGATTCGGCACATTTTCATTCAGTGTGGATTTGGTGCAGAAACGATTGATTTTTCGGCGGGCAGAATTGCGAAAATTGCACGTGGGGAAAAAATTGGGTTTTCTAAAACGTGGGGTGAATTCTCCCGTGGCTCTCACCAATTTGGAGACCTGCATCCGGTGCTGGGCCCGCTAGCATGTAAACTTTGCCAAGAAAAAAGGACTTTTCAATTCTTGGTCGATTTGAAAATTAGAGATTTGGACTAGACTCTGCAGATTCTTGTGAAATGCCTTTTGCCGAACTCCAATCCTGCATGCCGCTGCGAATTTGAGCCCCTGCATGATGCTTTAAAAAATGATTAAACACTTTTCCATGACAATTGTTCGTCGAGGGGTACATGTCCCACCAGCAATAATAAAGCACAATTCAGCTAATTGCCAGTGGTTGTCCAGCTAAGAATCTTTTACTTGTTAATTGGTAGTTACATGTAGTTGTCGGGTGATGTGTTATAGGGTTAATAGCATTTACTTCTTGCCAATTTTTGCAGGGTTATGTTACGAGATTGTACCCAAGATAGCGCAATGGACAGGCCCAATTTTATAAAGGTAAGAATATAGCATCATTCATATTACAGGCTGTGATTTCAGACAAATTTGGCGTGAGGTTGAGGTTTGGGTTCAACAGTTCCTGGTCGTGTGCCTTCCATTCAGGCAGACTGGCTGATGAAATAAAAAAGATGTCATCAGGGTGCTGCCCCTTGGACCCTTGGGCGGGGTGCTACAGCGCTTGGTGGGGTCAAGTTTTCATTTTGTTTTTAAAAAAAAGCTTTCCGGGACCCACACACCAGGGGACTTTTGGGATAAAGATTGGCAATACTGACCTCCGTCAGCAAACTTGTGGGGCCATACAACTGATATTGGGTTGCAGTTTCATTGAAAAACGGCCTGCGAGGTGTGACACTTCTGGCTAGAATCTAGAGCAGGCTCCAGTCAGACTTGCTATGTCTCGCTATAGCGTTGAGCGATGTTCAACTTCACTGCGGATATGAACCGCTGAACCAAATAGGGGCTAGAAGTGACCCAAGTTCGGGGTAAGTGTTGAGTGACTGGAATTCTGTTAAATAATGCGTTTAATTTTGGCAATTTAATTTATTTACTTATTTTTTTTTGAGTTTTAAAACAGTTTGGAAAGTTTAAAAAAAGGAATGTGTAAAATGTTGTTTGGGTGTTGAAATTTAGAGCGTGCCTATAGGGTTAGGTTTGCTTGCGTGTGCAAATTTCCCCTGGTTTGAAATCCCGGTGGGACACTTGCTGGAATTTATTGGGTTACATTTATGGATTTGATCTGTAAATCACACCACTAAATAACTCCCCAGAGTTGTGTGACAAAATGACCTCTCACCACGGCGAGTTCTCGGCTTATAAAGCGACTGTTATTCAAAACTTATGTTTTTTTTGGGGGAACTTAAAAAAAAGTGAAAACATTAAAAAAAAATGAAAAAGTATTATGATGAAGGTGATTTTTTTAGCTACAGAGCATCGAAAGTTTGCATGTTTTCAAACCGTTTTTTCAAGCCTAGTTATACTGTTGTGAATGAGTGCAGTGCTCCTACCTAGAAACTAAAAAAATTTGTTACAGTTTCCCCAAACCACAGAAAATTATACAAAAATGGCCACATAGACAAAATCTTTACCACCCAAATGGTTTTTTTGGTTTACTAGTCCACCACATTATGGATTAATTTCAAATCATTTCAAAACAACAACTTCAACATTTGTGACTCTATTAGCAAGGGCCATATCCGGATCCAACACGTCTCGTGCACTGAGTCGGTTCTGCTTACACCTAGTTTATTATGGTGTGATTCCTGAGAGACTGGAAAATTTCTGAAGACAAGATCTTTCATACTATGAATGTTATTTCTATCAGTCCGAACCATTGTAGCCAACATATAAAGACCAGAAATGAGTTAAAAATGCTTTGCAGCAATGTTATTATTTTTTGCTATCTGCTGAAGATAGCACTTTTGGAAAGAAAAGATCTGGTTCAACGGATGGTAGAGAAGCACTAGAAACGACCTGATTCGATAAAAATGGCAGTAAAAAGAATCAAGTTACATGAATCGGGTGTTTTTAAAAAGATATCCACCCAGTTCACATGCATTGGGCGGATTCCAGCAGAACAGAGAGAGACCGGAAGCACCCAATCAGTTAAATTGGGTGTATTTCAACCCAAAGTGGCCTAAAAAGCACCCCAATTATGCAAAGTTTTTAGTAATTTTTGGTAAATATTAACACATTCCTGCTACAACTTTTCTTTTGTGATTACTTCACTCGAAGGTAAAATTCTAATCAAATCAATCACATCATGGATAGAAGTGTCTGCAAGGTACAGGGCAACAGTGCACTTGTTTTGAAATGCCTTGACATGTTGATCGGTAGGTCTATTTTAATCAGATTCTTGCTCATCATTTATTTTTATATCATGCGAGGACTAAAAAATAATCCATTACACGTGTGGCTCAGGCATTTCCCATTTTCTTTGCACTGGTATTTCAAAGACAGGAAAGTACACCAAAAATCTTGTGAGACAAATTGGCCGGGATTCATGCACAGTCCCTATCATGCATACGGCAAATGCGTGAACTACGCCTCTGATTAGAGGCGTAGTTCTTTGTGGACAGCCTTGTAAGCTTTGTATATGTTGTAATATGCAGCTTGATGCACCCAAACAGTGGGGATTACCACCCCCCCCGGTTACCCCCACCCCCCCAAGTTACTGAAATGTGCCCATAGTAGTATTTTTTTTTTAAAGACATGTAGGGCTACAAGTACATGCTATGACGTACTAGACATATGCCTATAGCTTGTCCCTCTTGAATGTGAGCATTTTAAAACAAATAGAGCACACATTGTCCACATACGAGAGTGCAAGGCGCAAAATTGCTCACTGTGACTGTACACGTACGGCTACGATAGTGAGTCATTTCAGAGTAAAAAATCCTGTGATCAAGCCTAGGCTAGGAATGATCTCGGTCCAATATGGCACCTAAAACTTACGATTACTTGCAAAAAACTCTTGAAATGGGCTCCCAAAATTGATCTCTACAGTATAGATTGATGCTTAAAACATGGCAGACAACCATTTCAATTTTATCGTGCCCTGACTCAAATAAGGCTCCCTGTATATTTAATGCAGGAAATCTGTAGGAATCACACCACTAAATAACTCCCCATAGCATGTGTACAAAATGACCTCTCACCAAACGTCGATTTCTCGGCTATAAAGCGACTGGTACTTCAAAACTTATTTTTTTTTTTGGAAGAAGGAGAAAACATTTACCTAATGCCTTCGGAACACACAACTAAAATGAAAAAGGATCTTATGATGAAGGCTGATTTGTTTAGCTACAGTAGCATCGAAAAGATTTGCTGTTTACAAAAATTGGTTTTTTCACGCAAATAAACCCATTGATACATGAAAAGACTGGATTATTTTTTGATAAGTAATAAACTTATTGAAATGTGGTCAAGGTTGATATTTTCCCAGGTTAAGGGACCGATCATTTTGCTGTTTTATTAAATATTTGTTGCAAAAAGAAGCTAAGAGGGGGCCAGGCCATTGGCAATTAAATAATTCCATCTGGATGATGAGGGCGTATGTTTTGGACTTGAGTAATAGTTAGGTCTTGGTTACAGGATTCGGTATCATGGATGATCAAGTTAATGGGAATGGATAAAATTCAAGATACGAGATTTTACAATTCAATATGCAAAGCAAAAAGTAAGGGAAAGAAAGGATGATATTGTTAAGTTGACCAGTACGTTGAATATTTTAGAAAAATAGAAAAGTGGCAGTGAATCAAACATGACATTTTGCAAGAAATTGAACTGTTAACAGAAAATTGAGAGAATTGGATGTCCAAAAGTTATTGATGGGATCATTGTACGGGCTAGAAAAAGGTGGTCAGAGAAAGGTGAGAAAGTACTAATATTTTCTTGGTTTGGAAAAAAGAAAATAGTAGACGAAAGCATTGTAAAAAGTT
>JAMKCH010019810.1:0-21809 GCA_023653785.1 Ophioderma brevispina
CAGTGTCCATTTGGGATTGTCACTACGCCGGCGGCACTGGGCGCAGGCAGCAACCGGCCACTCAGCCAAATTACCGGTATCCAAAGGAATATGGGCTGCCGCCCGGCAATAAAATTGCCAATTCCAAATTGACCTTTAAAAACAGCTAAACATGCTACTATTGCAACTTGATTCAGTATTTTGAAGCAATTTTCGTCAAATTTACCCGGCACTAAATTTTGGCTGGTGAAACCTGTCATTGTGAGCTTTGAAGTTTAATTTACTGTCAAATATTAGGCTAAGAATTAGTCCTGTCCGAAATGAAGGATAAGGGGAACCATCAATTTATCTGGCGATCAAGGTTGAGATGTCTTTGGTTGCAACAATGCATTCATACAAAACGTTTTAGTTTTTAGAGAAAACAAACCATTTTCATCTGCCCATTGTTGAATCTTGTTCAGGGCAATTTTGATTTGGTTTAATTGGGAGTGAGTGGTGGGACATGGTTACTGCTTTCTCTTCTTGTACATATTTTAAGAAATCATGAATGTTAAAGGTGAATTAGTGATTCCAACGCATCTTCCTGTTTATTCATTGTTCCTAGATTCCTTGAGAAACGCTTATTCCCAACTTTTTAGTTTTGATCCTGGCCACTGTGCTATAAATCTGTCCATTTTGGACAGAATACAAATTGCGAATTTCTAGAGATACAACCGAATTTGGCACATAAGATTGGTACACATGGAGTACTAATGTTAACGGTTCGGATGATTTGAAAAATCTCACTTTTTTTAGGTCAGTCGGGGGGGGGGGGGGGGGGGGGGGGGGGGGGGGGGGGGGGGGGGGGTGGGGGCGGTGGGGACTATGCTATGGATCACTAAATGGCCCCTTTAAAAACTGTAATATCAATATTACATTCAACTATACAGGACCAATGCCTATTTACGATAATATAGGCATATGATTTGGTATGAGTTAATGTCATACAAGCTATTATGAACAAGATGAATTCCTTACAGTGCAAATGTGGCAATTGCTGTCGCATGCACACACAACATTCTTAGAAGTGGGTGGTGGGTGACACCCCCAATTTACAGACTTGTCGGCAAGATCGGTATAGATGTTGGTGGAATATTTTAATGAATAATAAAATATTGTTAACAGTATTTTTGAACTTTTGTAATGAGTATTGGTCTCCCATGTAGGTACCGACGTTTCAAGGGTGGTCCAGGGGGTCCCGTCAAAAGTCAGAATGTACAGGGGGTGAATTTTCTTTCCATAGTTAACTTGCATGTATTACAGCCATCATCTTTAATAGCCCCAGTTTCAATTAAATACCTGATATTGATCCATCTATAATATTAATACCGGTGGTCTGTCCTATCTGTATCTGTCTGTCGGTCTGACCGCATCTATTTTCTCGAAGACCAAGGGTCGCACTCTCCTGAAATTGGTGGGTGGGTGCCCCTTGACCTTCCGAAGACCAAGTTTGTATTGGTTAGTGGATCAAAGGTCATCAGAGGTCATTCAAGGTCAAAAAAGGTCAAAGGTCAAATGGAGTAAACATTGGTGTATGGACATGAAACTTGGAGGGTGGGGTCGATTGTTGATGTCAACAATTTTGAAGGTCTTGACAAGATCATTAGGGGTCATTCAAGGTCAAATGAGGTTAAACGTTTGTTTCTCGGAGACCGAGGGTCGCACGTTCCTGAAACTTGGTGTGTGGGTGCCCCTTGACCGTCCGAAGACCGAGGTTGTATTGGTTAGTGGATCAAAAGTCATCAGGGGTCAATTTAGGTCAAAGGAGGTCAAATGGGGTAAACGTTGGTTTATGGACATGAAACTTGGGAGGGTGGGGTTGATTTTTGATGCCGAAAATTTTAAAGGTCACCACAAGGTAATTAGGGGTCATTCAAGGTCAAAGCAGGTCAAATGGGGTAAACTTTGGTGTATCCAGACGAAACTTGGTGGGCGGGGTCGATTGTTGATGCCTAAAATGTTAAAGGTCATGAAAAGATCATCAGGGTCATTCAAGGTCAAAGGAGGTCAAATGGGGTAAATGGTGTATGGACATGAAACTTGGAGGGTGGGGTCGAACCCGGCGACTGCCTAGTTTCTATTGTTACATGTATCTAGTGTATATACGCATGGGTCTGCCTTTATTCTGTGAAGCTTTATATTAAATTAAAATCCCAAGATCAGCAACAAATACCTCGCTAGTCTAGTGGTTAAGAATGATTCTTAATTTCTGCTTCTTGCAAGTTCCACCCCCATGGAAAAAAACCCTTGATTTTGGAGATTTTACAGATATGACATGGCCATATGTCATGAACTGGGTACAAAAAATGTTACACAGTGCAAAATGACAAAAAAGGCACCAATATGTATTACTCTCAAACTTTTATTCCTTACATGTAAACTGTACATAAGTATACACTTTTGGAAAGCTTATAGTACAAGGATGTCAGATATGGCCGAAAAAGAGACAATATTCAGGGTGGGTAAAATTCCTATAGGGTGTAACATAAGAAAAATAATATACCTTGGTCAATTTTTTCTCCAAAAATGTGCAGGTCAAAACAGATGTGGATTTTGAAAGACATGACAAAGGCCCTCAAAAAAATAATAAAGGAAATAACTAATGTTGTTCTGTTTTGAAAATACAGGGTGGCCAAATTCACTTATATTTTTTGACAAAAAAGGTCATTTTGAAGATTAACTCCTTTTATTCAAGTACTAACCCTATATTTCTTCAAGAGAAATACATAGGATATGGGTTTCTGTCCAAAGTTATGATCAAATAGTAGGTATACAGGGTGATCCATGTATATTAAACAGGGTGATCCATGTATTATAAAGGGTCAATAGGCAATATTTAAAGTCGCCCTGTATTTACCATTTTGAGCAAAGATGACAAACCTATATGTAACTTAACAGTGTACAAGGGGCCATTTCTTACTTAAGAAGTGAAATTTGTAATTCCCCATAGCACTAAACCTGTTTTGACATTACCAACTTCATGCTAAAAATGCAAAATACATGAATTGAGACGGCTATTGGCATATGATGTTCTTCAATGTTTTGAACCCCTACGTACATGTACAAGTGTATTGTTTTCAAGAATCATATATCTATTCCTATACCAAATATTTAATATCATGATGCCTTTATTGTATACCGTACATAATGCTTATCCAATAGGGCTGAAATGGTTTTTCTTTAAAGAGAAGGCCTTCTAGCATAATAGACAAAGTCAATTTCTTTGAACCAAGTCAAACTTTTTAAGAATATTTTTTTTTTTTTTTAAAAAAAAAGTAGGAGTGTAACAGATCCCCCATTTTAGTGTACCCAGTTCATGACATACACCACATACCACATCATTAATGACTTCACTATGACGTCCTATTTGTTAAAACAACTATGTTTGTACTTCCATTTGAAAAAGGACAGCTGTAGCTACCCAACACACTGATACCAAACAGATGTTTATCCCTTAATGGCAAAAATATGAGGGAGTGTATCCACCATCCCCCCCCCCCCCGGTCCGTGAATGTAGTAGAAACCTTGGCCGAGTGTTAATGCTACAATTATTTGCCCAAGATTTTATTTAATTGCCTAAAAATCGCGCCGCAGATTTTGGTGGGAAAAAAAATTCAAATGGCCATAACGTTTTTATGCTAATTGCATAAATAAGCATGTTGGTGGCAATATTCACATATTTGTTGTTCTTGAATGGGAATGGATTAACTTAATGTAAATGAATTATGAGCCAAATTTTTGGGAAAAAATTGCTTTTTTTTTAAACGGCCATTTGAATCCATTACAGCGATGATTTTCATTTTTCCTGTTATGTGGTCGTACCCCATCATGACCAGAAGTTTTGGTAATAAAAAATTAAAACGGCTGGCAAAGTAGTAGTTAGTAGTTTCAGTGGGTGGTCCACATGGAGACCCTTCCCCCCTATCCACACAAGGGAGGTAGGGACAGTACTTTAAAGAGACACTGGCACTATTTGAAAAATAGTGCGCCTCAGATTTTCAAAATCGATATTTTGCGATGGCTTTGTAAAGCTTTTATATTACAAAAACCCTCACCCGGAAATGATTTGAAGACCAAATCGCTTCCTTATGGGTAAACGGAAACGATTTTGTATGTATTAGCGTCGCCGGCGAAGCGAACTTTCAGCAGCGACGACATGGTTTGTTTAACAAAGAAACGCACACCAGATGATGTTCCCCCGCGATGCACACTGTTGACGGTCTATAACCCTTTGTGGTTTTAATATCAGTGAGTATGAGTCAAAAAATTTCATTTGTAATATACAAATTGTGATTAAAGTTATGGGAGAAAACTTAAAGTTAGCCTACAAATTACTGGCATCTTATTCCTAATATCAAGGTCCCGATCGTTTGGGGTTATGTTTTTATTTATGTGTAAAATAATCTGTTCTTCCAATGGCCTAACTATCATTTGAGATCAAATTGAAGCAATTTCATATTTTTGAACATTGTCCTGTGCCGCTTTAAGATGCAAAATGGCTGGACACAATCTGGATCCATTTTTTTTTCTCACTCTGTATGTACCACTGTATTACCGAAGAGGTAAATTAGGATACCTCATCGGTAGTATGAAGGCCATAAATTACCTTTTCCAACACATACCACATATCAGTTTTGATAGGGTGTGTGGCTGGCCTCAAGGTAGTTCGCAATGCAAACCCTAAATATACGAGCAAATCAGATGTATTCTTATCGGAATGACGTTTTGTTATGGACCGCTCTTATTTGAGGCGGGTACGCCCAAATAAAAAACGTTCATCACGGTTAGAAGTTTCCTTTACTAGCCCTCACGGTGGAGGATTGGCCTTTTTAAAGAGACATGAGGAGATTTCCAGAAAGAAGCCCCCAATTTTTTTTTAAGTTTTTTACATATTTGGAATGCTTACCAAGGTAAGTAGATCACACCATGAAGTGAATTAGCGAATACGCGTCTTTATGTAATAAGATGATGATTTTGTAGTACTTTCTGTCGTGACACGCAGAAAGTCAAAGCATGTTTTTCTATTGATATTGATTCTCTTGACATCGGACTCATTTTGCTTGAATCGCAAATTAAACTACGTGATTTATGCATATGTGATGAGTTGAGGCTGCTACCGTAGCACAAGCCAATGTACACCAACTTGCTAACCTAGCTGCGAGTCTTGCAGAAGACATGAATTCAATGTGCCACCAAATGAAGTAAGATGATAAGAGCATTACTGAACACATCTTCACAGTCTAAGAGCTTGCTCTGGAATGTAGCAGTGTGATGTATCCAGTTAAATGTCTGCCAAGGAGTAATTATGAATATCAATATGTTTACAGACAATGACATCCAGCACTTCATTGTATCTAAATTAATTCAGGAGTATTGACTTCAGCTAGAGTGTTATTACATTAAAGACAAATACATTGTGTTTACTTTCTTGATTATATGGGTCATGGATGGTGAAAGAATCCTTTAAAAATAAATGTCCTGCTATGAATGAATGAAGTAGTCCTACTAGGCTGAGTAAAAAAAAAACATGTTTAAGGTGCAGGTTTTTAACAAGGAAGAAAGCGAGCTTTATTTTTTTATCCTAAATAAGTTAAAATAATCCATATTTACCATATAGGCCTATAAGAATTTTGACAGTGGCTGCCATTTCTGAAAAAAGGAGGAGTCCTTTTTACCCCTCCCCCCTTTTTCCCGCTTTAAATGCCATGGGGGCTATTGTGATTGCACATTAGTGCGTGGGTCTATGTGCTCCATTTTTTTTAGGTTGACTTGGTTAGGTTGCTTAAAAATGTGGAATTGGTACCGACCCAAAGTCCAAATTCTGGCAAAAACTTGGTATGGGTTATAGTGGGTGGTATGAAGTAATTACCATGCACTGTGTCTCTTTGTTGGCTTATTTAAAAAATAGCTCTTTACATATTTCTCTGATTAGCTTCAGTATAAAAGGTGAACTTCTACCATATTCCAATGTCAATTGACAAATTAGTTATTGGTAGTAGTGGTGATGCAAGAAATACCCATGCATGTCCCATCACTATTTTTGTGCATAGAATGGAGCTCATTTGATATTTGCTCCCCGTCGTGGGCTTTTCCAGCAGGGGGGATCTTGCATTGTTAAACTTGAAGTATTTTTCTACTTCTGTCAGTAGACCCCTAAATGATCACAAAAACCCTGTATAAAGTTCTTCTGTCATTACAAAACATGCAGAAACATTCATCGCTTAAAGAACATGTTACTAAAGTTATGGACTGATATGCTGAAAAAAATGAAGCAGCCTAAAAAAATAAGGAAGCTAGAGGGGACGCTAAAACAGTATTTGTGTACTTGGCCTTATATCCAAGTTTATAACTGTGCAAGAGTAATCATGAATATCAATTAGTTACTGAGACTCACCTCTTTGTTATTCTAAACAGGCAGGAGTTGGAACTTCCTGCCTATACTGTCTCTATACACATAAAGATAAAGGGCTGGCAACCTTTTAGGTGCATGAAAATAAACAAATCGACCTACATTAAATGCTTGCCCAAATCATTGGGACCACCATTGTGGTTTATGTGTGTGAATGGGTGTGTGTGGGGGGGGGGGCAAGAGGATTTTTGTCCCTTAACCGTACCTTTTCCGGCCTCCGCGGTGCCCCCAGTAGAAAAATGGCTAAAGATGGGCACAAAATCAGCAATTTGCTACAAATATCACCAACTTTGGCCCAAAAAAATATGATTGGTCTTAAATTGGGTTAAATCCCAATTTTTTGTTGTACCCTCCCCCCCAAAAAATAACTTTTCCTCTATCCTAAAATTTCTTCCTCCCCCTCTCCCTCCCCCCCACAGGGAGAGTAAAATGCAGCCTCCCCCCCCCCCATTCAACCACCATCCATTTCAGCACAGGTTTACTTTCCCAAAATGTTAAAAAAAGTTCAGAAAGGCTAAATTCGGAGAGCTAATTAGGACAAATGGTGTTTGCTATTACAAACATAGCATATATACATCAAACCTAATCAAATTAATATGTTCAATGTGGATACTCTAGGTCATTAACCTTGTTTTCATTAAGTTTTGGACTATAAAATGTATACCATTTGACTTGTAAGTAGAACATGGTAAAATTCCAACAGAAGACATGTCAGTTTTTTGGGTAATCAATCCAAGACCTTCAATCTCGAGTTAAAGGGGGGAGGAGGAGATTTTTTTTAGGATAAATTTCTCTCAATTTGCACTTACTCAGTTGTAGAACAACTACTGAGAACGTTCGAAGGTTCATTGGACAAACAAGGAAAAACAAAAACTATGTTTTGAAATTGCCTGCTATTGTATTCGTCTCCATCATCATTAAAGGCTGACTCAGAGATTTTTACAAGGAGGGCGCCCTCAATTTTCAAACAAATCGGGATTTTTGCACATACATAATGCTTGTCCCTATACTATTCACTGTGCGAAATAGCTAAGCTCAAATCGAAGTTCTTCATATAAAAAAATCACAACTTTGTTATAAAATTCTGGATCAGGAATTTTTATTTTACACAGTATCCTATGGCATTGTTATCCATACATAAATGTTTACTTCATTGAAACGAACAATCTGATTTGTCTCAAACTTTGGAATAAATGCTCAATTTGAGCATTTTAGGTGACTATCTTTAGTTCATTATTTTCAATTATTACACACAAAATATTGTATTTCAAAATCTCTGAAAAGATGATGATTTTGAATTTTGATCGTTCACGGCAAAAAATTAAAAATCATCTTAATGATCTTATTACATAACGACAATGGTGTAATTTAATACATTGACTGGCAAGCAACCCAATAACGCAAAGAGCTGGTTTTAAAAAATTGAGGGCGCTTCTTCCTGGAAATGTATTTGTGTCTCTTTAATTCTTTCATAAAGCAGTGCTACTATTATTTAAAGACACTATCAGTGATTTATCCGAAAGAGTCAAAATCTATTAATTTTGCAGGAATAGCTTTAAAATGAAGGATAAGTCTGTGGAATTCTCATAAGTTACTTTTTCCAACTGAAAAATTTACAGAAAAGGAAGAAAGTGGCAGTGTTCAAAGATAGGAATCTCCATTCAATTACGTGTTGTAGGAAGTGTCCGAACGGACAGTAATGACTAAAATTTCTGATTTTGTCCTTATTAGGTTGCTTCTGGTCCTATCATTTGCAGGATATGTTAGGATACCTGTACTTGTTACAAACATGCAAAAATCTGATTTTTGATGATTTTTTTCAATTTTCCAATTTAGCAAATCACTGATAGTGCCTTTAATACCTAAGTAACCAAGAGGGGATTTTTATGGAATGCTTAAATTTTGTTTTCAGTATCTGATTAAGTGGTGAGATTTTTCATTGTGATTTTTTTTAATAATTGTAGGACTTTTGAATGTGTTTCTTTTCAAAAACAAAACAATACTATACATGTATGTGCACACATACAGGAAAGAAAACAATTAGCATGATTAGTATAATATTAAAATAATTTAACCTTTTTGTGCTGACAACAAGCAATTTCATTGTAGCCCCTTCAAAAACTGTCACTTTACAAACATTTTTTAACATGCATTTTGTTTTTCCTATAAAAATACAGGAATGCTGTTAAATATATGTAATATAAATTTTCAGGAGTCGATATCACATAAAACTAGTTTCCAAAATGTATTGTATGGTGTAAGTGCACGGTTCATTAGCATTTTTCATATCTTTTTGCCCATACATTTTTTTTAAAACAATGATTTACCCCCCAATTTGCAGCCAAAATAATAACATTCAATTTAGTTTCTAATTTGGCAGAGTTGCCCTTATGACTCCTCACTAGAGTATAAGTTTTATGAAAATTACTCCAGGAAAGTGATCTTTCAGGGGACCGTTTGGGCACTAGTGGGAGTGAAAACACCCTGGTCACTTAAAAGTATTAAAACATTAGGGTATTTAATTGTTTTTTCTGCTGTGAACCAAATTTGTGGCACAAAATATAAGTGTCAAAGGGACTAGGGTCAAATGGTGCCTACAGGTAGCAGCATTTTCACCATTTCTGTTTTCCATCCATTAAAAAAAGTCATTAAATGAGGTCACTCAAAATGAAGTATGGACTCTGACTCCTGTTGCGAAATTGTTGGCCAATATGGTTCATTTCTTGTGACTATTTCAAAGTTTTCTTTTAAAAGAACACCAAACATACATACACACTAGACACAACATTACATACATACAACATACATACATACATATTTTTTTTTTGCATTTTTAATACCTTACGACGTTATTAACAATTTTATAGGGTTAAAACGATTTGTTCATAGTTATATTCTTACATTAAAAATAAGAAGCTACAAAAGAACGCAATATTACGAAAATAAAATATAACGATCAGCGTATAAATATACTTTTTTCAAAAATGTGTAGTATTATTTTTAGCCACTGTTTATTTACATTTTTGCTTCAAATTGTAATTTTAGTTAGGTATAGGTAATAAAGCGTGAAGATTATTGAATAATTGGGGTTTACCGTTTAATTTAAAGGTTATAGTCTGGTAATTAGGAACATTTTTAACAGTATTTTTTTTCCTTTTGTTATTTTACTTAAAAAAAGAAAAAACCTAAAAAATTAAAAAAAAACTATTTACTAAAAAAAAAACCACTTTTTCTTTTTCATTTTTTTTTACTAAATATCATTTATTAGACCAAGAGGTTGCAAGGCAGGCATATAAAGTTACTAAACTGAGAAACACTCCTCATTTTCTACTCTTTTCAGAATATAAACCTCAATAATAGATTACAGTTTATTCCATTATAGGACAATTATTAACGTGATACTACTAGAAAAAAAGTCAGTCCTCAAGCCACCTAATGTAAAAAAACCACTCGTAACGTCACTCTAGACATAAATACCAATTTAACGTCAGTTATACAAAGTTTTTACATCTATACATACATCATATACATACCTACATACATTGCATACATTACATACATACATGCATACTATACTTACATACATACATACATACATACATACATACATACATACATACATACATACATACATACATACAGACAGACAGACAGACAAACAGACAGACAGACACACAAACACACACACACCCACACACACACACACAGACACACACACACACACACACATACATACATAAAACATACATAATACCTAAATATGCACATACACACATAACACACACATACATGGATATAATACATACCTACACAAACATACATGCATACGCCCACACATACATATATACATGTACACACGTACATACACACATACACACAAAAACAAAACAAAGGTGAAACAAAAAAAATGAAGTTGTCTAAAGATTATGCAAAATACTCCTTTCATGAAAGAGGAACTGTACTTGAGATTCAGAATTTAGAAGTGACTATGTGTTTTTGTGCATTGTAGACCATGAAATTTGTCTTTTATCCCACAAAAAAGCCAAGCAATTTTCATCTTTAAAGGTGCAACGAGAGATTTCACATATCGGGTGTCCCTAAACAATTCAAAGTACTGATTTTTGTCCTGATGTAAAGCTTTCCATCAAAAATATCCCCATCTGAAAGGATTAAGCTGAGAAATGTTTCTTTGGTTCACAAATTGTGAAATTTTTAATTTCATATAGGAGCAAATACAAAATTCAGCCTGTTTTAGCCTATATTGAAATATAAGCAAATCAAAATCACCTCTTTTCTCTCTTTTAAGACATTTCTGTAGCCAAATACAAGGTCAGAAATCTATTCAGTGTCTAATCTATATGAAATTTACTATTATGACACAATATATGGGTGCCTCAAATCTCTCATTGCACCTTTAAAAGGGTGGGATTATACCTGGCTATGTAAGGTAAAAATTGAGAGGCTTATAACATAAGGTGCACAGCCCACCTCTATTAACAAATGCAATGATCTGCAAAATCTCAAAATTGAGGGTTATGATATCACCTTAGTGTAAACAGTACGTCCCAAAAGTGGGCCAAATAAAGTCTTTTTATCTCATGAATACGATAATTTACAGAAATAAGGTGGTTCTCAAACCACAAGTGTTGCATCTTTTGCGATCCACTTTTCCTTCACTCTCTGCACAGGTTGACCTCTAATGACCTTTGACCTTGTTATGTGACCCTACCATGACTTTTGATTTTTTTTTTCTATTTGACCCATATCGTGCATACATGCAAGTTTTTTATGCATGGTGCACCTATATGACTTGAGTTTGGTGGCAATTGGTAACATTATGGCAAGTAAGAATGACTTACTTTGAAATTTCATATGGATATAAGCAGCGATTTGCTACTCCGAAACATTGAAAAAAATCATCAAAATTCATATTTTTGTTATTGGCATGGATATGCGAACATAACCTATAAGTGGTTGGCTTGAAATCCGTGTATTGACAAGGCATTACTTTTTATCTGATTCTGTAATTTCTCTTATGCGTAATTCAAAATTCCGACTTGAGGATCAAAAAGTCTTTACCGGTGATATCCCAGATTTTAAGCAGTGATATTGTGCACCATGGTCATTTCAGTTTCGACCTCAAACACAAAACATTTGTTGATGGTTGTTCATTCTTTACTGGTGTAAACCGTGTGAAAAAAACTATAGTCGACGGGAGCCATTGTCTGGGCTCCATAGACGTTACCGGAATAAAGCGTGAACTAATGTTGCGTGAAGAGTCAACTGAATTGGAGTAGGCTACCCGTATCCTTACCGTTGAGCCGGGACTTTGGGTACGCCGGGATATAATTACTTTCACCTGAATCAGCTGTTTAGTGTAGATTTGGGACCACCATCGCTGTATGTTGTCTATGTGTGAGATGGTGACAAATTTCCCAAAGACTACTTTGTTTTCACTATTGGTGGTTTGTTTCTACATCAAAGCAGATATCTGGGAAGGGAGTGATTTCCTTAGCCGTATTACGGCTTATTTTAAAAGTCGAATTGCCAAGACCAAACAAACTCTCATCCCGGCGCGCCCACCAGAGGCCACCAAGCGACTTGACACCCACACCATCCCGTTTCAATAGTTACGATGTTCCCAAGAATGGTGGTACAAATGGCTACCGAAACACTCCAAGGATCTTTACAGTATACTGCTACCGAACCCTGGGGTTAGGTTAGCCGTTACGGCTACCGAAACACTTCGTGAATGGATTTGTATATTACTTGTTCTCATGAAAAAATTGATAGAAAAACAAATTGAAATTTGTGTTTCACTTTTATTGAAGAGGTATGATAAATGGTTTTTAAAGCAAAATTTTTTTTGTTTTTTTTTTTTAATTTTTATTTTGTTAGCAGATGGGTTTAGTTTTGTTTGAAATAATAATATATATGGGAGTTCATATTCTGAAGCACCCCCCCCCCCCCCCCCCCCCCGGGGTGGGTTTCAAGGCACGAGCGCGGAACCCTGGTAATGTTTCACTTTTCAAAAACATTTTCTCATTGAATTTGATGGAAACAATGTGTAAGTAGTCCCAACTTTATAATTCATGGCCACCGTTTTAAAAACACAAATCTGAATTGTTTATGTAATTTCTCAAAACCACAGAGAGGCCTTGCACTGAATTTATTAACAGCGCGTAGCAGAGAGGGAGACGGGCCCCCTGTAATAGGGCCAGTCAACAATAGAATGAATGCGCCTTACCCAACAACTAATTGCAACAGAATCAATTCCAACAGAATGTGATGAGAATACCTTTAAAACATATTCAAAAAGTTCTATTAAAAATCAAAATAGGGAACATATATGTATTTAAGGGGGAAAGGTGTATACAGGGGTCAAATTATGAAAAAATACCAAAACGCGTGCGAAAAACAAGTATGCACGTGTTCGTTACATTTCCAGGATTAAAAAAATGTATAGTTTTGCCATATCTGCAGGTTTTGGTTTTTAGTTCAATAGTTATTGAGTCAAAATAGGTTTCAAGGTCAACAATGGGGGTAAGGTAAATTTTCAGTTTCATATTCCGTTTAGTTATTAAAAATGGGTGTCACAATTGTTAGTCTTCTTAATGGTACAGAACCCGAAAATATACTGGTTGCCACCATTCTATAATATTCAGTTGCATTTAAATGGAACGCAAAATGTGACTTGGGGGCTGGGGGCTACTAAAGGGTATATGGGAGGTTCATTAGTCATTAGCTCTGTAATTGTTATATAGGAAAGTTACAAACACAAAGAATCTATTTACATTTACTTATCTTAGTGGGGGACAAATTTTAACAGTTTACAAAAACCAGGTTCGATCAAAATCGGACCATTCTATGAATTTTACCCAGGAGGGATGAACAGTGAACTGTTATTGAGCCTACCTACTAGCGGGGAAGCCCGGGCGCTGCGCGCGGGCCCCGCAAAGCTGAGTATACCCGCTAGGATCAGTATACGGGATTATGTTTTCAGAAATGGCACTGTATTCGACCTAAATTAGCAGTCCGGACATTTAAGTCGGTCATTAAGCATGGCCAAGGTACCGACTAATACCCCTGGATGACCTTTGACCCCCACCAAATGACCCAACCCCTCGAAATCATGCCCACAAAACTCGTAATGCGAAACTCTACCACCAAACCAAGAACTCATCATCCCAGAAGTCAAAGACGCCCACAAAGGTATTACCAATAATGACCCCTGATGACCCTTCTTAACCACAGATACCCTCGAAAACCGTGGACCACTAAACTCGTACAGAGAAAACGCTACACCACACCAAAACTCATATCCATTATGTCAAAGCACCAGCCAAGTTACCCAGAGTAATGACCCTTGATGACCTTTGACCCTCCCAAAGGCCTTCAAAAACGTGACCCACTACTAACCTCGTATGCGAAACTCATACCACCCACACCAAACTCCTTCCATACGTCAAAGCAACGTCCAAGTTCCCACTAAATGACCCTGGATGACCTTGGACCCCCAAATGACCCCTTCGAAAATGTGACACTAAACTAGTCTTACAGCGGAAAAATTACCACCATACCAAACTCATATATCTTACATTAATCACAGCACTGGCCAAGTTACCCACCATAATGACCCCTGGATGACCTAAACACAAATGACCCCCGAAAATGTGACCACTAAAATCGTACGGCGGACGAAAACCACCCACCACACCAAAACTCATATCAATACGTCGAGCACGCTCAATACCCCAATAAATGGACCCCTGATGACCTTTGACCCCCAAATGACCTCTCGAAAACATGACCACGAAACTCGTACAGAGAAACTCTACCACATACCAAAAAACTCATATGCATACATCAAAGCACGCCAAGTTACCCAATAAGACCCCCTGGATGACCTTTGACCTCCCCACAAAATGACCCCGCGAAAACGTGACCAGTAAACTCGTACAGCGAAACTCTACCACCATATACCAAAACTCAATATCCTTACGTCAAAGCACGGCCAAGTATCCAATTTAATGGACCCCTGAGCTGGGATGACATTTGACCCCAAAAC
Source organism: Ophioderma brevispina (assembly GCA_023653785.1). Classification (NCBI taxonomy): domain Eukaryota; kingdom Metazoa; phylum Echinodermata; class Ophiuroidea; order Amphilepidida; family Ophiodermatidae; genus Ophioderma; species Ophioderma brevispina. The sequence goes on from JAMKCH010019810.1 coordinate 14,496, forward strand.
CCAAATACCCCACTCGAAACGTTGCCACTAACTCGTACACGCGGAGAAACTCACACCACACCAAAAACGCTTATCCATAACACGTCAAAAAGCAACGCCAAGTTACCCAATACTGACCCTTGGATTGACCTTTGACCCCCAAATGACCCTTCAAAACTGTTGTGACCATAAACTCGATATGGCGAAAACTTGTACCAAACACCAAAAAACAAAGAACCAACAAAAAAACAAAACGCAACTTTAAAAATGTGACCCCTGGATGACCTTGGACCCCCCAAACGACCCCTCGAAAAAATGTGACCACTACTAAACTCGTACAGCGAAACTCTACCCCCATGCCAAAACTCAATCCATACGTCAAAGCAGGGCCAAGTTACCCAATAATGGGACCCCTGGTTGACCTCTTGACCCCCAAATGACCCCTCGAAACGAAAATGTGACCACTAAAACACGTTACGGCGAAACCCACCACAACACCAAAACTTCATTATTCATACGTTCAAAGCACACTCAAGTTACCCAATAATGACCCCGGATGACCTTTGACCCCCAAATGACTCTCGAAAACATTGGACCCACTAAACTCGTACAGCGAAACTCTAACACATACCCAAAAACTCATTATACATTCAAGGCATGCCCAAGTTACCCAATATGGCCCTACATGGTGGAGAACTTTGGACCCCAAATGACCCCTCGAAACGTGACCACTAAACTCGTACAGCTAAACTCTACCACCCTACCAAAAAACTCATATCCATACGTCAAAGCACGGCAAGTTATACAATAATGACCCCTGGAGACCTTTGACCCCCAAATGACCCCTCGAAAACATGACCACTAAACTCGTAACAGGAACTCTACCACCACACCAAAACTCACATCCATACGTCAAAGGCACGGCCAGTTTACCCATAATGACCCTGGACTTGACCTTTAACACCCAAATGACCCCTCGAAACACGTGACCACTAAACTCGTACGGCGAAACTCCACCACCACACCAAAACTCAATTATCCATATGTCAAAGCACGCTCTCAAGTGACACAATAATGACTCCTGGAGACCTTTGACCCCCAAATGGTACCCATCGAAAACATTGACCACAAAACCTCCTACGTCCGAGCTCTACCACTATACCAAAATTAAACCCGTATGTTAAAGGACGGCGAAAAGAATAAGCCGGACAAAACAAACAAAAAAACAACAAAAAAAACCCACAAGTTGGTGTTTTAGTAATATAGATGTACTAAAAACTATAACGCGTAGATAGGGCAAACTATACCTTTTTTTAAAACTAAGGAGTAGCCCAATAAATGGTACATCATGTAAATCAATTCGACAATTCTAATTTTTTTACCCCTTAAAACGTTGACCCCTTATTTTCTACATGGATCACTAGGTTGATTTGGTGAATTTGTTGGGAATATTGTAGCTTTTGATTGATTGTGTTTGTTTTTATTATTATTTTGGACTATTCAGAGTTTATTAACACCAAAATTGTTTCTGTGGCAATTTTTGTGGGGTAAAATCATCCAATTATTGGACTATGTATCCGCCAATGCTTTCTCTATTGCTCTCTCTCTCTCTCTCTCTCTCTGCTCTCTCTCTCTCTCCACCCCTCTCTCTCACTTTCCCTCCCTCTCTGACTTTTGTCACAACCACAAGAGTTGAACTTTTATTGAAATATACACAATAAAACACAGCACAGAAACAACCAATAAATACAATTTGGTACCGGCAAATGCTTGAAAAAGTAGTTTGATGCGTCTGTCTCAGCTAATGCCTGAAATTTAAGATCCAAAACTGTCATCCACTACCCTCCGAAATCATTTTTGGTCCCCCTTTAGTATTTTTTTTTTCTTCTTCCTTTCTTTTTTCTTCTCCATTTTGTTCCGGTGGAGATCCCGGGCACGCGTCCCGGCCCCGAAAGCCCCCAGGATACACCACTGGGCCCTGTATTTTTTTGTTTTTTGTTTCACAGGCCCCCTAGGAACCCAGGGCCGGGGTTCAATTACCCCTTTTGACCCCCTCTCGGCGGTACTGGGTAAGCCTCACATATTAAGTAATTATAGACCAATATTGCTATTACCAACTTAAATCATTGAACTGATTCCATTTTGTCATCTGACCAATCACCAACTTCCGGTCAGATGACCCAGAATCCTGGCAAACTCAATTCCATCAGTAGGCGTTGAAGATCGGTGGATGCCGGTCGCAGGCCACCACACTCAAATACGTAAGGTGTGAGATCTTGGTTAAAATCCTTACAATATATTATTGAACGTATTGTTTGTAAAAGACTTAACAATTTCATCATTGACCATGATATTTTATAATATAAACTGTTATTATGGTGTGCGGGGCAATGCCTTTGATTGGTTCAAGAGTTACCTGACCTACTGTATAGCCATTTTACCTCATACACAAATGTCTTATCTTAAATATAAACTGTGGTGTGCCTCAAGGCTCTATCTTGGGTCCGCTTCTTTTTACCGTTTATGAACGATATAGTCTTCTCCTCGTCAGCTTTACATATATGTACGTTCTTTTTGCTGATGATACTAATTTTGTTGCAATTCATGAAAATTTAAATTATCTTTTAAATTCTGTTAATGTAAAAAAAAATCAACCTGGTCTAAGTCTAATAAGTTGTCGCTTAATCTAAATAAAACTTACTTCATTAGATTAATAGATTTAAAAACAAGTATGATAATCGTAGTTATTCTGACTGCAAATTAAAATTGAAAATACTACAATTGCTCGAGATTCACAAACTAAATTTGTAGGGATTATTAATTTTAGAAGGAAGTCTAACATGGAAACAGCATACTAATCATGTTTGTAACTTAATTTCTAAATATACTGGTATCATCTGTATCGTCTAAAAGAGACTTTATTACAGAAGATGCTTTTTTCACTTCACAAAAGCCTTGTCCTACCACATATTCATTATTCGCATAATATACCAACTCAAATTTCTTGGCCCATATCCCTCCTTTATTTGCTCAACTTAATACACTTACAGTCCAGGAAATTACAAATTTCATAATAATCCTCTTCCCAATAATATTTTCGCACATTATTTTGTTAAAAGTGATGCTTTACAATCGTGATTATAACACACGAAACAGGCATATGTATCGACCATTTAACTTCAGTACAGGGTTTGGCCATAAATACAATTAGAAGGCATGGAATTCTATATCCCCTACTCTTTGTATCCGTGCATCATTCTTTAATTATAAGGCTGAACTCATAGGCTTGCATTTATAGCGTTTTTATGTTAGACAAATGGGTTGGTCCATTATCAGTACACATCATTTTGACTAACTTCAAAATTATACTGTGGGAATAATTTGTGGGCAATTGACTAGCTTATTTATGCAGTGCATACATTATGGGGGATTGTATATCTGCATATTCTTTGTAAATGTAATTATTGTACGTGTATTTCTGTCTGCAGTAATACTAATAGGTCTTCAAATAAATTTCATTTTCATGAAATTTCATCTGAATTTATTCATGATCAAATGCTTCACATGAAAAATGATAAGTCCACTGGACTTGATCAATTTAATGTAAAATTATTGAAATTAGCTGCTCCTTATATCAAAATGCCTTGCTTATATCTCTACTTTAAAAAATGTATTTCCCTGACATGTCGAAGAGAGCTAAAGTAACTCCAATTTACAAATCTGTAAACAAATTAGAGGTTGAAAATTACAGGCGTCTATCTAAGTTACCTATTCTGTCAAAATTATTGAAAGGACCATCCATAATCAATTGTATTATTACACTGATGCAGGTCTTCTGTCTGATGCTCAATTTGGCTTCCATGCCAACTATTCCAAAGCTATTATTGATGTTAAAGACATATCCTAAAAAATATGGGTAATGGTTTTTGCTACTGGTATTATTTTTCTTGACTTAAAGAAAGTGTTTGACATGGTCAACAATAAAATCCTGCTTAAAAAACCTTCAGAGCTATGTAATAGTTGATAATACATACATACAAAAATTTATATTGCGCCAAATCATGAAATATCAAGGCGCATTACAAAACAAATGCCAAACAAGATAGATAAATACACTGGTTAAAATTACACATCAATGAACAGGTATGATTTCACGGGGAGCCTCTCGAATATGTTTTGGGAGTATGTTCCACATGCGTGGCCCATAGACATCAAAAGAATAATCAACAATGCAACGTCTTGTAAAAGGTATGTATAATCTGGTACTATCAAGAGCAGAGCGGAGCCGACGCTGACCACGGTCGAGAGAGGAATATAGGTGTATTTCATCCTGCAGGTACCTGGGGGCCGAGCCATGTAAACATTGAAAAATGATGGTTAGCACTTTAAAGTTAACACGTTCCCTAACTGGGAGCCAATGAAGCTCAACACGATGAGGAGAAACATGATCATGCCGTTTTAACCCACAAATGAGACGGATAGCCTGGTTTTGAATGCGTTGAAACCTTTGTAAGTTTGTATTTGTAGTACCAACGAGAAGGGAATTGCCGTAGTCTAAGCGTGAGATAACAAGTGCGCGAACAATGTGGTTACAATAGTCTCTGTCCAAATATCTAATAATGAACGGTTTAAATCTTATTTGTGCAATAGGTCTCAAACTGTTAGTGTAAATTCAGAGCTTTCTAATTTTAATCATGTTAATATAGGAATTCCTCAAGGTCGTATCTTGGGACCTCTTCTATTCATTATCTCAATTGCAAAACTGTCACGTATGCGGATACATGCTGATATACATACAAAACTGCTGCTGATTTGCAGATTCAATTAATCATGGCTGCATCCTGCAGCAAAGTGGTTCCATGCCAACAAACTGACTCTTAACATAGATAAAAATAAGTTAATGATATTTGATACCAGCCATATGCTTGAAAAACTCGGTAGTGTATAATGTAGTGTATAATCGTCATGTGATTAAAGTCTCCGAATTTAAATTTCTTGGTGTCACATTTGATCCAAAATTGCCTCGGTGTTGTCATGTTGATTATCTTTGTAAAATATTTCTAAAAGAATTGGTGTTTAAAGCATGTTAAATACTTCCTTCCATGCCAGACTGTATTGTTATTAACAAATGCCCTTGTTATACCTCATTTTGATTATGGAAGTACTGTTTGCAGGAATTTTTCTGGCTGATCCCTTGTCCATAACTTCATAACAAACTGCAAGTCCTTGACAATCAACTTGCCAGGACAATTTTATCAGCTAATATTAGGACACCTGTGAACTCATGATGAGTACTTCTTCTCCCTTGTCCATGATCCCATTAACCCCATTGCTCCCTTGACACCATTGATCCCATCGCTTCCCTTGTCCATAACCTAATTGAGCTATTTGTCCCTGAACAGATTGCTCCCTTCGCCACGACCCCATTGATCCCTTGTCCATAACCTCATTGTTGCCATCCCATTGCTCCCTTGCCCATAATCCCATTGACCCCACTGCTTCCCTTTTCCAAGACCCCATGACCCCACTGCTCCTTGTCCATGACCCCATTGACTCCAGTGCTCCCTTGTCCATGACCCCATTCCCCCATTGCTCCCTTGTCCATAACCCCATGGTTCCACTTGTCCATTACCCCATTGTTTCCCTTGTCATGACCCCATTGCTTCCCTTGTCCATGCCCCCATTGACCTCATTGTTCCTCTTGTCCATGACCCCATAGACGGCAACACTTCCCTTGTCCATGACCCCATTGACCTATTTGCTCCCTTGTCCATGGCCTAATTGACACATTTGTCCAAGACCCCATTGCTCCCCTTTTCCATGACCCCATTGACCTCATTGTCCCCCTTTTCCATGACCCCATTGACCTCATTTCTCCCTTGTACGTGATCCATTGACCCCATTGCTCCCTTGTCCATGATCCAATTGACCCCATGTCCATGACCCCATTGACCCCATTGCTCCCTTGTCCATAACCTCATTGTTCCCACCCCATTGCTCCCTTGCCCATAATCCCATTGACCCCACTGCTTCCCTTTTCCAAGACCCCATGACCCCATGACCCCACTGCTCCTTGTCCATGACCCCATTGACCCCAGTGCTTCCCTTGTCCATGACCCCATTTCCCCCATTGCTCCCTTGTCCATAACCCCATTGTTCCACTTGTCCATGACCCCATTGTTTCCCTTGTCATGACCTCATTGCTCCCTTGTCCATGACCCCATTGACCTCATTGCTCCCTTGTCCATGACCTAATTGACACATTTGTCCATGACCCCATTGCTCCCCTTTTCCATGACCCCATTGACCTCATTTCTCCCTTGTACGTGATCCATTGACCCCATTAACCCCTTGTCCATGACCCTATTGCTCCCAATGTGGGTGGCCCAATTGCTTCCCTTGTCCATGCCCCCATTGACCTCATTGTCCCCCTTTTCCATGACCCTTGCTTCCCTTGTCCATGACCCCATTGCTCCCTTGTCCATGATCATTAACCACATTGCTCTCTTGTCCATGGCCCCCATTGACCCCATTGCTCTCCTTGTCGATGACCACATCGCTCCCTTGTCCATGACCTCATTGACCCATTATTCCTCTTGTTCCATGACCCCATTGACCCCATTGCTTCCCTTGTCCATGGCCCAATTGACCTCATTTCTCCCCATGTCCATGACCTAATTGACCCATTTGACCATGACCCCATTTCCCCTTTCCCTGACCCATTGACCCCATTGCTCCCTTGTCCATGACCCCATTGCTTCCCTTGTCCATGATCTCAGAGACCCCATTGCTCCCTTGTCCATGACCCAATCGCTTCCCTTGTCCATACCCCATTGACCCCATTGCTCCCTTGTCCAAGATCCCATTGACCCCTTGTCCATGACCCCATTGCTCCTTGTGCATGGCCTGGCCCTATTGCTTCCCATGTCCTTGACCCCATTGCTCCCCTTTTCCATGACCCCATTGACCCCATTGCTCCTTGTCCATGACCATTGACCCCACTGCACAATTGTCCATGACCCCTGCCCTATTGACCCCATTGCTCCCTTGTCCATGACCCTATTGCTCCCATCCGGCGTGTGTTTTCTTTCCATTTCCGTTAGTTATGGGGTGGTTGTCAGTGGAAAAGCGCAGGACTCATGATCATTAGTTCGTGAGTTCGTGTTGTGTCCCTGGGCAAGACACTGTATCTCGCTTCTCTCAATTCACCCAGATGTAAATGGGGAGCTGTTAGGGGAAGTCATACTGTGCGCTGTTATAATTGGCTGCCGAATTTTCAATATTTGAAAAATGTGATTTATCCTAGTGACAGCGGAATAAATGAAAAGCGCTTTG
>JAMKCH010019811.1:0-69752 GCA_023653785.1 Ophioderma brevispina
CAGGAAAGAAGAACTCAAAGGTATCCCGTTTGATACTAAATTTACAGGAATTGGAGGTTTCAGTGAACGAATCAACAGGGGGGGGTGGTACCACCCCTCCCCCCCCCCCTTTCGGAGTTTTTGGTTACAAAAAGTGTCGGTAACGAGGTTATATGTATCCAATTGCAGTTTCATTTTAGTCAATTTAAATATTGTATTTCAACTCAATCTATCTGAGTTATATTTTTGTATTCCTGTATATTAACATTGTTTCTACTCCTTTGTGATTCAGTTTGTATGTGAAATATGAGGGTGTTTTATAACAATTATTTTGAATTTGAATGAATTTTCTTACGTTTCACCTTAATCTTACTTTGTTGGCACTATGAAAAATGTAGCTCGAACCATGGTAATTAAAAAATATGGCGCTCTATAAATTTTGCTGTACTCTTAACATAAAATAGTAGTTCACTTGACGTTTATATGGAAGTTATTATGTCCAATAATTCACAAAATCCAGGTTTAAACGTTTGACATACACTTTTTGCGATGTCCTTATGTGTACTTGCACACGAAGGCCGATATGCGTAATTTTGGAAATACAGCAAAAGACTGTAATTTTATGTCCAATTTTACCAGGCGTATACCGACTACACTTCGAATTCTTTTTCCGAGTATCAAAACATTATCGTCGTAACATTAATTATGACTTTTCAATGATACTATTAAGTACTGATGATACATGAACAATACTGTACATTTTTACAATAAATTCTGGCAGATTCGCGAACAAAACCCCATAAAACCGCTTACATGACAGGTTTCTTCTATTCAAATTTTGCTAATATTTACTTAGTCAATTAAGTTTGATTAAATCAATTCTAATTACAAAATAAAATATACATCATCAGTCCTCTTTTCTAGCTCCATTGGCATACTTTTTTCCTGTCTAGCTGATATGCGCGGCTAGGAAATCATACAAAAGCATAGTCATTTCTGGCGCCCTCTCCGCAGGCAAAGATGTTTAACATGTTCAATACCACCCTCTGAGGCAATCGATCAACTCTTTTTGAGTACGCCAACAGGCGAATGGGCATTCGTCTCCTTTGACATAGAAACAGAGAACGTTTTTTAGTTGTTGCAAACAGACCAATCACGTTATCTTAATTTACAATGAAACAAGGATCCTTGACTTGAAAAGCGTGCTCAAATGAGAGAACGTTTCAATGTCCCCACTTAGTACACATAAAAATTTTCTAAACTGGTTTTCAAATTTAGATATGAGTTCATAAATTCTCTAAAACTTCAATCGCCGATATCTCGAAATGGGACTTTTGGTCGATTGGCCCTGTTTGGAAGATTGTGCGATATTTTTCGGGATTATCCGTAATAAATGTATGATTTGTGGAAAACATATAAGAAAGTCCCCAAGTTTCTCCATTGTGCTATATTTTTACCAGTCTAAATTCAAGTTCCGCGCCATTGGCATCCCAAAATACAGGCAAATCGAAAATATGTTGATAAAGTTTAACTAGGCCCAAAATTAATTAAATATGGCGAAGAGCGCAATGTGATACTTGCTAACATAGGTTTGTATTACTACCTTCGTAAGGTCCAATTGACGTGTAAGTATGAAGAAACCGCCTTAGAAGTGAAATCAAATGTGTGAGAAATTTCGATCGTGTGTATTTAATAGCACAAAAACTAAATGTCATAACCTTCAATACCGTTACGTCAAACTCGTAAGTCACAGGTTTGCCCGAAAGGGTCTCTGAATCTGTAGGTAACTGTTGTTGTTCCTGTTGGAAACGTCTCTCCTGGAGCATGGATCCTGCTTACAGGTACGGTCCCTGAGAGTTCTCCATTCGCCGTTGTTCCTGCCAAGTGACACTCGTACCCCCACTATTCAAGGTAGTTGTTACAGTTCTATCGTTAGGTCCATACTGTGGTAGCTCATGTGGTCCACTTTTATAATTTTTAAATAACAATGGCCTATATAAAGAAACTTTGCTACCTAAACTTAAACGACATGTTTTAGAATATAAGAATACAAATAAACAAATAAAACTAAGCTGATATATTTCGGGATAATTCCGTAATAAAATTATGTTTTGGGGGAAACAATCGAAAGTCCCTTAAAGTTTCTTCTGTGTGTGTGCAAAATTGCAAACGTTTCCGCCATTGGGATCCAAAATGACAGCGAAATAGAACACTTGTTGATCAAGTGTTTAACTAGGCCAAAAGTAATTAATATGCAGAGTGCAAGTGTGAATACTTTCTAAACATATGTTTTGTATTACTATCTTCTTAAGGTTCCACGTTGTACTGTAAATATGGCGACCGCCTTAAAGTGAAATCAAATGTGTGCGAAATTTCGAGAGCTGTATTTAATAGTACAAAAAAGCTAAATGTTTATACTTAATAACCGTTTTTTTACGGTCAAACTCGTCAGTCACATTTTTGCCCCGAATTCTCTGAATATTAGGTAACTGTTGTTTTTCCCTGTTGGTAAACGTCTCCTCCTGGAGCATTGGATCTGCTTACAAGGGTAACGGTCCCGGAGTTATCCATCGGCGTTGCGCCTTCCATTGACACTCGTACCCCCACTATTCAAGGTAGTTGTTACAGTTCTATCGTTAGGTCCTTGACTGTGGGAGCTCAGTGTCCACTTTATATTTCATAAACAATACATATAGCTGAACGTTTTCTAACTAATTTAAAAAACCGGCATTTTTAAACACTATAAAGAATAACAAATCAATCAAGAGAAAAACCAAGCGATATTTTTCGGGATAATTCCGTATAATGTATGATTTTAGGAAAACATATCAGAAGTTCCCCAATTTCTCTGTGTGCGCTATATTTTTACCGTCTAAATGCAAAATTTCCGCCATTGGGATCCAAAATACAGGAGGCGAAATAGAACTTGTTGATAAAGTTTAACCTAGGCCCAAAAAGTAATTAATATGGCGAAGAGCGCAATTGTGAACGCTTGCGGGAACATATGGTTTGTATTCTATATCTTTTTAAGGTCCCCAAGTTGACGGTAATATGGCGAGCCGCCTTAAAGTCCCTTAAAGTTTCTTCTGTGTGTGTCAAATGCCACAAGTTTCCGCCATTGGGATCCAAAATGACAGGCGAAATAGAAACAATGTTGATAAAGTTTAACTAGGCCCAAAATTAATTAATATGGTCGAAGAGTGAAATTTGAATACTTCTAACAGATGTTTGTTATTATAGCTTCTTAAGTCCCAAGTGTACTGTAAATTGCGAACCGCCTTAGAAGTGAAATCAAATGTGTGAGAAATTTCGAGAGTTGTATTTAATAGCAAAAACTAATGTCATACCGTCATAAAGAACCGTTCCGGTCCAAACTCGTAGTCCAGTGTTGCCCGAAGGTCTCTGAATATGTAGGTAACTGTTGTTGTTCCTGTTGGAAACGTCTCTTCTCCTGGAGCATGGGATCCTGCTTACAATGTAACGGTCCCTGAGTTATCCATCGCCGTTGGCTCCTGCCAATTGACACTCGTACCCCCACTATTCAAGGTAGTTGGGGTTTACGTTCTGAAATCGTTAGGTCCCGTGACTGTGGGTAGCTCAGTGCCACTTTAATACTTAAATAAACAAATACATTATAATGAACGTTTGTCGAATAAATTTAAACCCGCTTTTTTAGATATAAAGAAATACAAATCAAACAAAATAAAACCAAGCTGCCTAAATATTCGCGATAAATCTGTAATAAGGTACTGAATTTGAGGAACACAATATCAGAAGTCCCCAAGTTTCCTTCTTGCGCTATATTTTTACCGTCTAAATGCACAAAGTTTCCGCCATTGGGATCCAAAATGGACAGGCGGAATAGAAACATTGTTTTGATAAGTTTAAACATAGCCCAAAAAGTAATTAATAGGCGAAGAGCGCAATTGTGAACGCTTGCTGAACTAGTTGGTATTACTATCTTTTTAAGTCCAATTAACGGTAAATAGGCGAACCTCCTAAAAGTGAAATCAAATGTGCGAGAAATTTCGAGAGTTGTATGTAATAGCACAAAAAACCTAAATGTCATACCTTCAATAAACGTTCGTAACGCGTAATTCACAGTGTTGCCCGAAGGTCCTCTGAATATGTAAGGTAACTGTTGTTGTTCCTGTTGAAACTTCTCCTCCTGGAGCATAGGGATCTGCTTACAAGGGTAACGGTCCCTGAGGTTAATCCTCGCCGTTGTTCCTGCCAAGTGACACTCGTACCCCCACTATTCAAGGTAGTTTTGTTACAGTTCTATCGTTAGGATCCCTTGACTGTGGGTAGCTCATTGTCCACTTTTTTTTAAATAAACAAATTCATATATAAAGAACGTTTTCTAACTAACCTTAAACCGACATTTTTTAGAATCTAAGAAGAACAATTAAACAAATAAAACTAATCTGATATATTTCGGATAACTTCGTAATAAAGTATGTTTTGGGGGAAACATATAAGAAAGATCCTTAAATTTCTTCGTGTGTGTTCAAAACAAATTTTCCGCCATTGGGATCCAAAATGACAGGCGAAATAGAAACATTGTTGATAAAGTTTAACTAGGAAGGCCCAAAACAGTATTAATATGGGCGAAGAGTGCAATTGTGAATACTTGCTAAACATATGTTTGTATTCTATCTTCTTAAGGTCCAAGTTGACTGTAAATATGGCGAACCGCCTTAAAGTGAAATCAAATGTGTGAGAAATTTCGAGAGCTGTATTTAATAGTACAAAAAAGCTAAATGTCATACCTTCAATCACCGTTTACGTCAAACTCGAAGTCACAGTTGTTTGCCCGAATGTCTCTGGAAAATATGTAGGTAAACTGTTTTGTTCCTTTGGAAACGTCCCTCTCTGAGCATGGTATCTTCTTACAAGGGTAACGATCCTGAGTTATCCATCGCCATTGGCATCCTGCCAAGTGACACTCGTACCCCCACTATTCAAGGTAGTTGTTAACAGTTCTATCGTTAAGGTCCCGTGACTGTGGGTAGCTCAAGTGTCCCACTTTATTTTTAAATAACAACTACATATATACTGAACGTTTTCTAACTAAATTTAAACCGGCATTTTTAGAACAATAAAAGAATACAAATCAAACAAAATAAAACACATCTGCTATATTTCGCGATAATGCGGTAATAATTATGATTTGAGGAAACCCCATATCAGAAAGTCCCCAAGTTTCTCTGTGTGCGCTATATTTTTACTTCTAAATCACAAAAGTTTCCGCCATTGGGATCCAAAATGACAGGCGAAATAGAAATATGGTTGATAAGTTTAAACTAGTCCCAAAAAGTCATTACTTGGCGAAGAGCGCAATTGTGAACGCTTGCTGAACAATGTTTGGTATTACTATCTTTTTAAGGTCCAAGTTGACGGTAAATATGGCGAGCCGCCTTAAAGTCCCTTAAAGTTTCTTCTGTGTGTGGGGCAAAATGCAAAAAAAAAGTTTCGCCATTGATCCAAAATGACAGGCGAAATAGAAAACATGTTGAAAAGTTTAACTATGCCCAAAAATACATTAATATGGGAAGAGTGCAATTGTGGAATACTTGCTAAACCTATGTTTGGATTACTATCTTCTTAAGGGCCAAGTTGACTGTAAAATATGCGAACCGCCTTAGCAGTGAAATCAAATGTGTGAGAAATTTCGAGAGTTGTATTTAATAGCAAAAAATAATGTCATACCTTCAATAACTGTTACGTCAAACTCGTAAGTCACAGTTTTGCCCGAATGGCTCTGAATAATGTAGGTAACTTGTGTTTTCCTGTTGGAAACGTCTCTCCTTTAGCAGGGATCTGCTACAATGTAACGGTCCCTGAGTTATCCATCGCCGTTGGCCTCCTGCCAAGTGACACTCGTACCCCCACTATTCAAGGTAGTTGTACAGTTTCTATCGTTAGGTCCCGTGACTGTGGGTAGCTCGTGTCCACTTTAATCTTTCAATAAACAAATACATATATAATGAACGTTTTTTTCTAATAAATTTAAACCGGCTTTTTTAAATATAAAGAATAACGAAATCACAAACAAAATAAAACCAAGCTGCTATATTTCGCGATCATTCTGGTAATATGTATGATGTGAGGAAAACCTATCAGAAAGTCCCCAAGTTTCTTCTGTGTGCGCTAATATTTTTACCTTCTAATGCAAAAGTTTCCGCCATTGGGATCCAAAATTACAGGGGCGCAATAAACATTGTTGATAAAGTTAACGGGAACTAGGCCAAAACGTTAATAATATGGCGAAGAACGCAATTGTGAACGCTTGCTGAACATATGTTTTGTATTCTATCTGTTTCGGTCCAAGTTAACGTTAAATATGGCGAACCGCCTTAAAGTGAAATCAAATGTTGTGCGAAAATTTCGAGAGCTGTATTTAATAGCACAAAAACTAAATGTCATACCTTCAATAACGTTACGTCAAACTCGTAAGTTACAGTGTTGCCTGAAGGGTCTCTGAATATGTAGGTAACTGTTGTTGTTCCTTTTGGAAATCTCCCTGGAGCATGGGATCTGCTTACAAGGGTAACGGTCCCTGAGTTATCCATCGCCTTTGGCCTCCTGCCAAGTGACACTCGTACCCCCACTATTCAAGGTAGTTGTTACAGTTTCGAATCGTTTAGGTCCCTTGACTGTGGTAGCTCATTGGTCCACTTTTAATTTAAATAAAAATCACTATACGGACTTTTCTAACTAAACATTTAAACCGGCATTTTTAGAACATATCAAGATAACAATCACAACAAATAAAACAAGCTGAAGTTTTCGGGAATAATTTCTGTTAATAATGTAATGATTTGAGGAAAACATATCAAAATTCCAGTTCTTCTGTGTGCGCTATATTTTTACCGTCTAAATCAAAAATTTCCGCCATTGGGATCCAAAATGACAGGCGAAATAGAAACATTGTTGATAAAGTTTAACTAGGAGGCCCAAAAAGTAATTAATATGGCGAAGAGCGCAATTGTGAACGCTTGCTGAACATATGTTTGTATTAAAAGGTCCAGTTTGACGGTAAATATGGCGAGCCGCCTTCAGAAGATCTCTAAAATCTCTCACCCATAGACATGTATTTGAATAATTTGAATCATTTTAAATTATAATAGTGTAAATTAAAGTACGGGTTATATATGGTCTGTGCCATTAGAATTTCATATGCGCCATTCATTGTTAACAATCCTAGATGGCGGCAAATATGCCGCATTTAGAGATCTTTAAAATCAGAAATAAAATTTACCATATTTTTTTTGTATTTATATTCAGTAATGTTATTCTGGCCTTGTCCTTTCATATTTTGTTTCAGCCACGAATTACATTAAAGTGCATCAATGTGTCGCTCGAAATTTCGTGCGTTTATTAATAGTCACAAAACTAAGTCATAACCTTCATAAAACCCGTTACGTCAAACTCGTAAGTCACAGTGTTCGCCCGAAGGGTCTCTGAATATGTAGGTAACTGTTGTTGTTCCTGTTGGAAACGTCTCCTCCTGGAGCATGGATCATGCTTACAAGTAACAGATCCCTGAGTTATCCTCGCCGTTGGCTCCTGCCAAGTGACAATCGTACCCCCACTATTCAAGTTATTTTGTTCCATTCTGTCTTTAGGGTCCCTGAAGGTGGGTAGCTCAGTGTCCACTTTCTTTTTAAATAACAAATGCAATATATAAAACGTTTCTACTAAAACTTAAACCGACATTTGTTTTAGAATATAAAGAATAACAATTAAACAAATAAAACTAAGCTGATATATTTCGGGATAATTCCGTATAAAGATTTTTGGGGAAAACATATAAAGAAATCCCTTAAGGTTCCTTCTGTGTGTGTGCAAAATTCAAAAGTTTCCGCCATTGGGATCCAAAATGACAGGCGAACTGGAAACATTGTTGATAAAGTTCACTAACTCGGCCCAAAAAGTAATTATATGGCGAAGAGTTTTTTGTCAATGTGAATACTTGCTAACATTGTTTGTTACTAATCTTCTTAATGGTCCAAGTTGACGTTAAATTGGCGAACCGCCTTAGAAGTGAAATCAAATGTGTGAGAAATTTCGAGAGTTGTATTTAATAGCAAAAAACTAACTGTCCGTACCTCAATCACCGGTACGTCAAACTCTTAAGTCACAGTGTTGCCCGAAGGGTCTCTGAATATGTAGGTAACTGTGTTGTTGTTCCTGTTGGAAACGTCTCTCCTGGAGCATGGCTCTGCTTACATGGTAAACGTCCCTGAGTATCCTCGCCTTTGTCATCCTGCCAAGTGGACACTCGTCCCCCACTTATTCAAGTAGTGTTAACGTTCTAATCGTTAGGCCCCGTTACGTGGGTAGCCTCAGTGTCCACTTTATATTTAAATAAATAAATACATAGAACGTAGACCGGAATTGGGAACAATATGGAGAATAACGAAGTAAAACAATAAATTGATTAAGTTATCATTTACTACTACTCCAGAGCGTCCAGCATTCATGTATTCCAACTGAAGAATAAAACACACAAATCGTGTATCTGCAATCTCAGATAGAATCGCTTAGTCCATGAACTTTTCGGTTGTATGCATGGCCAAAACGGCAGAAACAAAATAACAGATTTTTTTCTAGGATGATTCCCTAATGATACGAGGAACAACATAACAAAAGACCCCAAGTTTCTCCTGTGTGCTAATTTTTTTTAACCCTCTAAATTCAAAAATCGCCGCCATTGGCATCCAAAAAGGCAGCCAAAAAGGCAATATTTTTTATGTTTTAATTTAGCCCAAAATTTTAATTCGTGTGGAAGAAACATTAAAACGTTGTTCTAGGACAAATATAAACTCCTGTAAAGCTTATTAAGATGGCCGCAAATATGTTCAAGATGGCGGCCTCCTTTAAAGATAATTCAAGACCTATCGCTATAATTATATTTGTAATTTATATCATTCATTAACCTTTCTTAATTTTCCTAACTAGTGATAAATACATGTTACAAATCGTATTGTTGCTCATGTCAGAAAGTTTTAAAATCCATGTAAATTGTTGCTCTCGTTGTTTTCTTTTCGGATCTTTGCGAATTTATCAAAATTGAGGCCGCTTTTGATGTGGAGTATGGACTTCTCGAAGGCATTCGACACGATTAAGCACGTCATCTTCTCTCCAAACTCTCTCATTATGGTATCCATGGGAATGCCTTCGAGTGGTTCAAAGACTACCTTGATAATAGATCTCAGTTTGTTAACTTTAATGGTCAAAGATTTGATTATTTTGCAAACAACTTGTGGTGTCCCACAAGTGTCAATTCTGAGGCCATTACTATTTATTTTATACCTAAATGATATTTCTTTTTCAAGTAAAATGTTTTCTTTCATAATATATGCTGATGACACAAACTTGCTGGCTTCACATGAAAACCTCGCGGATTTAATCCAATACAGAACAGATCAAAATTTCATCTTGGTTAAATAATAATAATAATAATACAACCATGCTTATAAAGCGCATTACACAATTAAGTCTCAATGTGCTGCAGAAACACACTTTAAAAGGAATGAACACAAACATGTTAACAACAAACAAAAATAATTAAAGTACCATAGTAACAAGAATGAGAAAAGAAATAACTTAGTTGAGGTTAAACAAGTATGTTTTGACAGAGCATTTGAATTGGACTTTTGGTCAACAGTCTGTGAAATTTTTATTCCATAAGGAAGATTGTTCCATATCAGTTGCAGCAGAAGAAAATGCACGACCACCATAAGACTGAGTTGAGGTTGATGGGGCTATGAGACGACACTGCAACATAGAGCGGAGAGAGCGTGTAGGCTTGTATTCATGAATAAGTTCTTGAAGATACATCGGTGCAAGTCCATGTAGAGCTTTGTAAGTAAGGAGAAGAATCTTGTACATGATGCGAGATTTGATGGGTAGCCAGTGTAGATCGCGAAGAATTGGAGAGATATGATCCCGAGATTAACAAGTGTAACACGTTTTGCGGTAGAGTTCTGTATGCGTTGCAGCTTAGCAATTTGGGCATCAGGAAGACCATAAAGCAGGGAATTACAAGAGTCTAAACGGCAAGTTACAAACGCATGAAAAAGTTTAACAGTAGTTTGCTGGTCAAGAAAATCCCTGATTTTGTGGAGTGCATGAAAAGCAGAACAAATATTGTTGATATGTGAATCCAAGTTAAGATCATTTTCAAAACGAATACCAAGATTGCGTATCTATCCCGAAAATACAAATGTTTCAATGGGCGCCTCCGCAAACCGACCAGGTCCCTCCGACTAGGCTCACCCGACTGGACCGGCCCCTGAACTCGGCAGCCCTCACAGAGCAACCCGCATGCATGATGTTCACCCCGCAAAGGCTGTCGAACTCAACAGTCACAGAAACGGTCAGAAAAAGAAAGAAAGACCTGGCCAGGCTGCGGAAACACCATGTTTTAATATACATTATAAAACAAATACCAAAACTAGATGACATACACGCCTAACAGACAAGACAAAGGACTGTGCTCGAAATGTATGCTACTTGTAATTTATGATTAGGGTTTGTTTCAGCTGATTACGGAAATGTTTTACAGACTTACAGATCTTTACCGTTTCATCTGATGAATTCCAAATATGGGGCCACTTGATCGTATAGCATGGCCAGATTCTTTTGTTTGGTAAATAGATATCACTTGCATATCTTGTCTGATAACCGTGGATGCTTGAACGTTTTGTAAAATAGTTGTTGAAAGCATTAGGTAGGTTATTCACGGAATACTTGTACATAAAAACACCGAGTTCAAGAGAGTATAATCAACCGTTAACAAATTATATTTGCAAATAAAGGTCGGGAATGACTTCTGTAATGGCTATTAGCTAGTATTCTTATTGCCCATTTTTGCAGCTTGATAAGTTTATCTAAGTTGATCTTACACGTATTCCCCTAAACCAGTATTCCATAATTAAGATAAGGTAAGATAAATGCACAATATAGGGCATACAATATTCGCTTCGGAATAATATATTTTAACTTGTTAATGATACCAATATTTCTTGACAATGTTTTTGAAATGCAGTCGATGTGGTGCTTCCATGTAAACTACGCCTAAAAATTTACCTTTTCCAATAATGTATTGGATTTGCATTTTAATATATGTCATATGAGGCGTCCCAATTATCATATAATTTGTTTTGCTAGCGTTAATCGATAACTTATTCGCTTTGAACCAATTGCTCACTTCATTTAAATCAGCATTTACGAGGCTCATTTTGCTCTCAATACTTTCATGCGAATAAAGAATAGTGGTATCATCAGCAAATAATATGAAATCAAGAACATTAGAAGTATTAGTTATATCATTAACATATAATATAGAAAGAAGTGGACCCAATGTTGAACCTTCTGAAAACCACAAACAATATTTTTGAGTTATGAATTACACGATTTGTAAGAAACGTATGGTTTTCTATTAAGTAGTTTTTAAACCATTCTATAGTAGATTCAACCCATCGTGTCATCTCCAGTACTTTTTCGAAGGTATGGGCATTGAATGAGGGGGATGTGCAGTGGTGGAAATTAAAATTCCACTTTAAATCTATTGAAACTAGTCCGATAGCAGAGAAAAATCAATCCTAGGATTTATAATGAAAGCATTCAAATCAACGTAAGCGAATTTAGAGCTACTCCACCATTCTGAATATTCGTATTTGCTTCAGTGGTATTCAATGTAACAGGTTATAGTAGATTCAACCCATCGTGTCACCTCTAGTACTTTTCCGAAGGTATGGGCATTGAATGAGGGGCATGTGCATTGGGTGGAAATTAAAATTCCATGCAAAATCTATTCAAATGTGTTATCCGATAGCAGAGAAAAATCAATTCTATGCTTATTGAAAGCATTCAAGTCATCGCGTAAGCGTATTGATATCTAGATTATCTCTCAAAACATTCTAACTAATGGTATTTGCTTCAGTGGTATTCAAAGTAACAGGTGAGCTGAATGTTACTGACTTTTGAGCGATCGTGTTTTGGATACGAAGGAACACAAAAGATCATTCATGAAACAGGTGAATCTGCCCATATATTTTCTTTTCTGCCTCCTCTCCCAACTAATCGACGCTGTCCAAAACTTTTCCTCTGGTGACACGATGGGTTGAATCTACTATAGTGTTATTGACTTTGAGCGAACACAAAAGTCTTTGCACTCTCCTTGTAAAAATGATGTCAACATGAAACGCCAGATTATCTTAGTTCATGAAACAGGTAAATCGGGCCACATATTTACTAATCGACGCTGTCCCAAATTTTTCCTCTAGTGACACGATGCGTTGAATCTACTATAATACAACACCAAGAAATCCATAATGTTCTAACTTCTGAAGCAGTATTCCATGGTCAATGGTGTCGAATGCTTTTGATAAAAATATTCCAATAGTCGTTTCGTTTTTTTCTACTCCAAAATTTTATCAAGTAGCTGTACTATGGCCATGGAAACCAAATTGTTTATCATTCAGGATTTTATGAGTATCAATATAATCTACAGAACTATCAAATACGAGTCTTTCCAGAATTTTTGAAATGCATGGTAAAAGAGATACCGGACGATAGTTTGAGAAGATTTCGGCGTATTGTTTTTTTGTAGATCGGTATAATCTTAGCTACTTTTAGTTTTCAGGAACAATTCCAGTGGATATTGATAAGTTGAATATTCTTGTGAGAGGTGCCACAATCTCTTTAGCTACCTTTTTATTATAAAGTTACCGATGTTATCAATTTTATTAAGACATTTCTTGAGGAGCCAAGTAGGTATTGGATCTTGTCCACAAGATGAAGAAGGCGATTTCATAATAATGCTCCGAACATCCTCCTCAGAAAAAGTTGTCAATCCAGAGAGAGTGTATGTAGCTCTAGTAGATTCGCAGAAATCAGTTGAAAGGCCGGTGGAAGAGGTCATCTTAAATTCTTCACTGATACGCTTAATTTTGTCAACAAAATAATTTGAGAATCGCTCAACAAGGGGAACATCAGATGTGTCAGCAGGAAGAACTTTAGTATATTTGGGGGTACTTATGCTGTCAATCTTCTTAAACAGTTGGCTTAAGTCATATCCTTCCAATTGTATAACATGATTATCACGTTGGCCTGTTTAAGAAGGTGATGATAACGTTTACATTCTTCTTTGAAGATCTGTCTGAGAATTTCCAGTTTGGTGGAATACCAACGGCGCTCATGGCGACGCACTTGTTGTTTCACTTTCCGCAACTCCTCGTTTAAACCAAGGTGCATGTGGGCGACGTGTAATTTTCCGAGTTATGAGAGGTGCAGGTTTCACAGAGAACCAAAACTCGTTATGTTAGGATCTTTACTAATTATCAATTAGTAGACTCGTTAGTTCAGTCAACTGAACTAGATTTTTTGAACTGAACTAGAATTTTGTGACCGGGCTAGTGACTCGTAGAAGGCGCTGTACAATTAAAAGACTATTAGAAACGAGCCTACTACTCAGTTTGAAGTGATCTTACTAATTTAAATCGCAAAACTAGTTCCGGACGTTCTACCCACTAGTTTTGGTCTACGAATTATTACGTCAGACCAGTGGTATTCTGCTACTTGATCTACTAGTTTTTTGACGCCAACATTTCCCGCCACTGTCTTGCCCGTTGCCCGTGTCTTGAAGCACGTCAGCCGTCTCAACAAGAGCTCTGAAAAAAATGTCTTAAAGGTGCGTAAATAAGACTAAGTTATATAAGCAGTTTACATGGTTGCAGTAATTGTTGTACATTTAACGTGTTTCAATGTGATTAGAGAGCATGACGCGTCAGTGACGATGGATTCTGGAACTTGAGTCACATTGCCGTGCAGTGTACGCTCATGTGTAGTGTATAGTCACAGTAGTGTATGAGTCGCAGGCATGAGTATTATTAAGCTTACCCAGGGCCGTCCCCAGAGGGGGACAAATGTTGTCGGCAAAATGTTGACTTGTCGGCGATAAGGGTATAATGTCGGCGCAACTGATCGATGCGCGCATTATCGGCGTTTCACTCCTCGGCATTTGTTGTTTGTTTTTGTGTCTTGTTTCATAGCAGCTTGAGAATGACTTGCTCCAACACCCCCCCCCCTTCAGAATTTCGATCCGAGTGAAAAATAATTTGGGTCTACCTGGCGAGCGCAGCGAGCCTGAAAATTTGATAATTCTTGAATCCGACCCATGATTTTGTCGGCAACACAGACTCAACACCCCCCATTAAAAATGGTCTGGGGACGCCCCTGACTGCTTACCGTACATGCCGTATGGAAAAGCAAAAGATTGTAACTCATGAACATGCTGGTATATGCCTATTCTGCATGGGTACCAGCCTTAGTAACCATTCCACCAAAAACCCTAGGGTCTGTGATTCCACACTGTTGGGTGTAGTGTATAGGCCTATTCATGGGCATGTCATGTATACCCCTTGCTATAACTGTCTCCCCAGTTGTGTTTCTCTCCCGGGGTTGTGAACAGGCTCGTAGCCAGACTTAGTATAGACTGGTGGCACGGATCATCCCGGGGATGATCATACACGTCAATGTGACTCAAGTTCCAGAATCCATAATTGCCATGCTCTCTATAACATCACAATAAACATGTTGAATGTCACAATTATAGCAACCAGGTAAACTGCCAATATCATAAAATTTACCCACCTTTCAGAGCATATGTGGCAACCTAGTACAAACATCCCTACCAAATATCCCTACCAATTGCCCTACTATTCAGTGAAAGTAGTAGAAACTGCCCTATTAACAAAAGTAGTAAAAATCGACATCATTTTTACTAGTTTATAAACTAGTAGAAGCCCCTCTAATACTAGTAGGACAATTTGTAGGAACCTCCTGACGAATTTCCTTATTAACCATGAGCTAGTTCAGCAAACTTGTTCAGCTGCTACTACCAGTTAGATAAATTAGTACGGCCTGAAGAACTAATTATTAGTTAGTAAAAATCGACATCAATTGTACTAGTTTCAAATTAGTAAGCAAGCGAGTTTTGGTTTTCAGTGTTGGCAAGCAAGTTAGATAAAACAAAATCATATTGTGTTACTAAGTGATCAAGATCAGAGGCAGGCGACAAATGTAAAGAGGAATTTTTCATTACGGAAGGCATCAATGTCAAGTTTGCGCATTTTTATTTCCATTTTAGCTGGGTCAGGTCTACCAATATCTAGTAAACATTTGACGGCAGCATGATCAGAAGGTAAATAGTTGGTAGGAGACAAATTAGACACAACGTTAGCCGATTCACGAGTCAAAATTAAATCCAAGGTATGGCCACCACGGTGTGTTGGAAAAGACAGGTGCTGCTTCATAGAAGCTGATGTAATAATATCCAAGAACATTAAAGCTTCTCGATCAGATGGAATTTCCACATGAAAATTGAAATCACCTGTTATCATAACATAGCCAGGTATACAGGAAACAAGTTCAAGAAACTCAGAAAATTCAAGCATGAATGTACTTGTGGTGAACTGCTTATTTTGAAATCTTTGTGGGCGGTAGATAACGATGAGACAAAGAGGTTTTTGATCATTTGCAGTTATTGAAAGGTAAATATATTCCAAAGATGTAAATAGATTTGCATCATGTACACCACTTTAAAATTTTTTCCTAAGAAATATTAATACACCACCACCATTCCTGTTTTTCTGAGGAACATGGTGTAACTGATAATGTGGAAAAGTATATAGAAGTAAGATCAGCGATGGCATGATTATCACGATGAACACCATTTAGCCAAGTCTCAGTTATTGCAAGTATGTCAATACTATTGGAAATAATCAAGCCTGAGATCATTGCTGTCTTTGATCTGATTGATTGAGCATTTCATAGAGCAAAATTCGAATCAATAGACTTCGCTGGTGAAGAAGTGAGTTGATCAAGAGAGTGTGCAGATGTTGTGAGCGCGACAATTTTATTTTTATTACTTCCTCGCTTACCCTGTGAGATCTTCGAGGTGGACGAGGATAGATTCCAATAATGTCAACCAAGTTCAGGAAAGTCTCAGACAGTGAAGTAATAGTTGATCTACATGAGAGTAGTTGTTCACGATTATAGACAATTTTATGTTGACAGAGTTTAGTGTCAGCAGAGTTTTATTCACTATATCAGGTCCAGGGTTGGGGTTAACATCACCAGAAACTAATAAACTAATTGAAAAGTGGCTCTAGAATTTGGGTTGTAAGCAATGCGGGTGACCAGAAACTTTGAAAGATGTATAACTTTCTGAGTACAACATGGTGTATTCCAAAGGCTGTAAACAGTAGGGCCTGCAAGGCATAAAACCCCAGACAGGACGATGACCATGAAGTACACGGCCATTGTCTAATTAAGGTTCTATTGATCCATCACAATAGACTGAGTATTGATTAGGATGGTCAGCAGGAAGCAGTGATGTGTGGGTGTAGCCATGGCAGAACAGCACACAAACAAAAAATGAAGACTCTAGAGCAACTTTCAAACTTTCAACAAATATTCAAAAAATAGAATATCCAAGTGTGAAAAATGTGTGACAACAGCTTTCAGATGGTATAATTTTCAAGCTGTAATTCACACTATGTCCAGGATAAAGTACACTAAATACAGACGGTGTTTTCTTGAGTGGTCTCAACTGTCCAGGAGCGCCAACCCATTTAAAAGTTAAAGGTCCCAGGAAATGAGATGATAAACCTAGTCCAAATCTTTACGGGGCATTCCATTCCAATAAACAGAATACACTACCAGTGACATCATTAGTGAAACTATTGATTTTCAGTCAGTGCCAAGAATAGATTCACACCAGTCACCTGGAATTGTCTATTACTCTGTGAAAAATCAATAGTTTCACCAATGATGTCATCACCAACCCAAATATTGAATGCTTTCTCGCCCCTCCTTGTAGACTTGACACAAACCACATCAATTTTATTTGCATTTCCTGAGACCTTAACAAACTCTCGTTGCATAAACAATATAAACAAATCTACTTTTATGTTATTCGAAAACAAAGACAATATCACATTTATAAAATATACATATTTCAAGGGTCCCCTTCACCAAATTTACATGAAATGAGCACAATTCATATGTTACAAATATTGTGTCTAAGTATACTGGTATTCTTTTTAGACTAAGACATACACTTCCTTCCGCAACTTTATTTTTCCTTTATTCTAGTATTGTAATATCATTTGGGCTGAAAACAATAACTGTAACCTTCACACCATTCATTTAGAACAAAAGAAGATTGTTCACCTTTGCACTAACTCGCACTACCTTGCTCACATATCCCCTCCACTCAGGATATTCACTGTTTATGACAATCCATAAACTTGCCCTTTTTGATTCAAATTCAAAAATAGACTGCTACCTGGTATATTTGATAATTATTTTCAGTTTACTAATCAAACCCGTTCTTACCGTACCAGATCTGGCAACTTGTTTAGGCCGCATAATTTTTCTTCAGATCTTGCAGGAAACACAATTAAAACTCAGGGGCCTCTTTTATGGAACTCTGTTGATTTAAATATCCATTCAAGTAACTCAGTTAATTTTTTTAAGAATAATTTCAAGCACTTTCTTCTTTCACAATGAAATCGGAAATGATGCGTTTTGCTTGCGTAGTGTAATTTTTTCTCCTGTAAATTTTTAAAATAAAACGGCTGCAATAATTCTATGATCTTGTCCCAAACCATGCAGGCATTGAAAATGTACAAGCAGTCTTGATCAGTCTTGACAAAAAACATGCCACTCTCTTTCACTTTAAAATTGCCCAATTGGAAATCAACATTATTATTTAGTTTCACGGTTGAGAAATTCTCTCATTTATTTTCAAACGGCAAACACTTCACACAAACTCGAATGGTGGGTGACTCGGTAGTTTGTTACGTGAGTAGGCCTACAGGTCACGCAATGGTATTGATTACTGTTAGCCATCATGATTGCCCCATAGACTTACCTGTGTGAAAAGTGGTTTTTTGACCATTTTTCTCTACACGGCCGCTTTGTTTTCAACGCCGTTTTCATCAGGTTCAAACAAGATATTGTAGTTAATAAATCTCTTCAAATAATTGTGATATGTTCACCCACTTTTGAGAAATTTGCAGACATAAAGTGTAAACCACTCTGTAGCAAGTCACTGTCCAATGTTGTCTTTGCACGTAGAGTAAGATAATAGGCTATTTATTTCAAATTATGTAACATAAATAGTATATTAATAGGACATTAACCCAAGACCGTCAGCTCTGTTTTCCACCTTGCAATCGATGCGCACAAAGAGAACTAAACCTCACTCTAGATGGAGAAAAACGTCACATGACCCAACACCGTAGTACATTGGTGTCACAATGGACCGCAGCCTTACTTTCAATCAACACACGCAAGGCAGTCGGTGCCAAGACGCAGTCTCGTGGCAACCTCCTCGAAGACTCGCAGGAACTGGATGGGTCCTTTGACACCTTACATACCTCAACTGTTGCCTTGGCATACCCACCGCTTAATACGCTGCACCAGTATGGAGTCACAGCGTACATTCACACAAGATTGATGTCTGTTCTGAATGATGCAATTAACTTGTTAGTGGTTGCCTTTGGCGACGCCTGTAGAAGACCTTCCAATTCTTGTCCTGGAATAGCTCCTGCAAACCTTAGGAGGAACTTACAGATGAGCAAGCTCGCCAAGAAATGTTATGAACCTGGTAGCCTAATCCCACCCCAACACCCTTTGAGGATCAAGAAATTCCCGAATCACTTTGCTACCCATCCATGACACTGCAGTCCCAGTATCCCTATCGATCATCCTGGATCATGGACAGATGTATGAGCAAATGTGTCACCTCTACTTTGAAACCTAAAGCATTTTGTGGACGCCCATCTAGCAAGCCCAAAGGCGTGACCGAAAGCATGGGTCAACCTCAACATACCAGAACTGGCGTTGGTCGTAGAAAGAACTTCCTTCACAAGATCGGAGTAAGAACCTTCACCAACTGCGATTGGTGGAGAGCCACAAACCAGTTCGACACATCACGAATGACTGTGAATGTCTCCAGTCCCCAAGAGACTTCCAGGCCTGAATCAACCTGATGATGAAACGTATCAGCTGGTTAAGACGATCTTCCCACTGTGATTTTGGACTGGCACGAACGAACGAACGAGTACTTAATATGCTGATTGTATAGAATAATGGGTTGGCAAAACTAATGTAGCGCCTTGTTCCTTTTGATCAACCCACCATTGTATATCTGATTTATTTTTGTATTTTACACGGTGAAATAAACTGAAACTTATGTTTTGACATTTCATTTTTATACCGAGTTATCAGGATTATGCAATTATCGTCCAGTCATTTTCTTACAAATATTTTTCTTAAATATCGCAGGGTGAGAAAACAACAAAATACATAAGAAAAACCAGCCCTAGTGATATTTAATTACATTAAATTGTGTACTAAGCCAAAAATAAATGCTTTAAATATCTTTTAAATTGTTAATAGAAATCTTAAATATAGAAGATGATGCATAATTGGTAAATTTCGCACACGTCGCTTCACTTTGAACCGAACGTGAAAGTATGATTGAAGATAAATATGACAAAAACAACGGTTATGCTTAATATACGTTCTGTCATCGAGGAAATCAAATCGGAACTGAAACACTGGAACAAATACACACACTGGCCAAAAGTATTGCAACATGTAGAAAAACATTTATTTCAAAAATTAATTTTATAATTGTACTGCCAGGAGTTCTTGAGTTCTTTTGTTTCTGTGTCTGTATTCGCTTCTGGAGTGCAATCGGCAGTTATCGTCGCCGTTTCTTTAATCCGCCATATTTAGGAACATGACAATCAAAACGTTTTTCACCCTCGGATTCTGGGGAATAGCATCTGTATGAAAACCACTTAGGAATTTAATACGTAACGTGTGGTCAAGATTCCATGCTATAATTTGAAATCAATATGAGATTATGAATTTTTGTTTGGTGGTCTGTTGTGGGGGTGGTTGCAATTCTTATGGCCAGTGTGTGTACGTAAATATTTAGTACAGGAAATCTGGCCAGTCGGAAAATTTGGAAATCAAGATAAAATTACAGCAGGGTGGGCAGCTTTCAGCAGACACAAAGATATTCTAATAGAAAAGAAAATAACAAGTTGCTTGAAAAGGAAACTCTTCAATCAGTGTATTTTGCCAGCTATCACTCCTGGAAGTGAAACCCGTTGCCCGACCCCGAGCAAGGAAATGGATAGGAGAATCCAAACAACCCAAAGTATGGAAAGGATGGTGCTGGGAGACCATACAACAAACATATAGATAAGAGAACAAAACTCACAAAAAAATACAACTAATGCCATTAGTAATGACAAAAAGAATCAATTGAAGAGTCGGCCTGACATTTAGGAAGAATGAGAGATGAAAGATGGAGCCAGATTACAACAGAATGGCAACCACTGAATGGAAGAAGAAAACGAGGAAGACCACATGGAAGATGGCGAGATGAGAGTGTCAGACATATAGGAACTACAGCCTGGGAGAGAAACGCACTCAACCGCAACACTTAGCATAGTTTAGGAGAGGCCTTTGCCAGCAGTGGAACGATATGGGATGATGATGACTATCGAAATTGATCTATCGAAAATAATGCAAATTTTCCAAAAACCTCTTTCACCCCATCTGTAATAACCGGTACATTTCGTGGACAAGAAAATAAATCCCCATGCGTACACCCCCGGCCGTCTGACTGAAAGAAGATCAGAAAAAAAACAATAGCTGCCCTTGAGGTTAGTGAGGGCGACCTGCAAGATCGTCGGCGTAAACATATTGTCTAGATGTTGGTTGAGGTAAACTCGCTGATATACAAGTTGAACAGCAGGGAGCAGCTCTGCCATCCTGGTCTTATCAACCAAGTACGCGTTTGCAAGCATCTTACATGTAAATTGTACAACGGTGCATATTACCAAATGCATTAAGTTACTAAAGTGGTACCCATTTATTAAACGATGTGCTTGAACTACTGGCCAGTTTATTTGCCGTTTTTTTTAGATTCTGAAGAGCGTATGTATTTTGACAGAGTGATGAAATTTATTGACAAACATAAGATCAACACAACAGACAAGTCGTTTAGACCCAAGCACTCGACTAGAGCGGTTATATGAACTGGTCGATAAATAATAACGCTGTAAAAACCAACGAGTTAACTATAGGTCTTTTCATGGACTTGTCAAAAAAGCGTTTGACACTATATTAAGTATTGCAAACAAGCTTGGATTATGGAATTAAGTGGATACATTATTGGACAAATTGAGTATTTCATTCTACGTCCACATATTATGGCATTGACTTGCGGATACTGTTTGAGATAACACACATTAGTAACCCAAATATATGATTCACTGCGAAAAAAATGGTAAGAATCTGTTTCAATGATTTGAGTAGGTTAAAGGTGTGTAGATTAAGCACAAAAAAAAAAGATGCCGCCGGTGCAGGCTGGGGAACTTGGATTTTCAAAATGGCATCCAAAAGGCCGCCACATAGTTAAATTTATAGAAAGAACATAAATCAGTCGAAAAAGTGATACAGTTACAAACAAACTATGCTATATAGTTTTCGGTTATTGCAAACACACATGGCATTTCCATGCTGCCTACGCATTCCCAAATCAAGATGGCGGCCATAATTGACTGTAACATTGAAATTTACATAAAATCGATATAACTGCCGCAAAAAAGAGGCACCCATCAATTACCTAGTCCATTACAAGTGATGTCCTCATTGAATATGTACGATCAGGGCGCAGGGGGGGACTTGATTTTTTTTTTTTAAAGCAGCAGCAAGATTGGACGATATTTACGTAATAATAGAGGTGGGCTAGAAGAAATTTGGATAGGCCTTGCATGAACAAAAAGAACTAACTACGTTAGGCTAGCTAGAGCTAGGTTAGGCCGAACCACAAGGCAGAAAACTCGCTAAAGGAAAGTCTCTTTGGTCCCCGAACCAGAAACCCTATTACCCACAATAAAAACATTTCGGACGGATCACCGACAATACACGCGGAAACGTCCCTAACCCAAATTGTTCCCAATTTGTCAAAATATTACAACCTTCCCGATAGCTTTTGGGATGAGAAAAACATTCGGGGTGGGTTGTTAATCGTGGCGGGTAGGTATCCAAACGATTAAGTACCCCTTCTGCTTTTACGAGGGACATGCAATGCGCTCTCGATAGTTACCCTCCGCGGACCTTACTTTTGAACAGTATTTCATGGTAGTTCTCAGGCGGTGGAAGAAGGAAGGGAAGGTAGCCACCAGTACTAGAGTATTCCCGCTCCCCGACTCCATTTCTCCGGCATATAGTGCTGCAGTAGCAATATCTCCCTCTACATTGAGTGTCTCGGAGATTAAACTCTGAAACGTGGTGGCGGAACTCCAACCTCTAGCGTCCAGGTTGTCCTTGAATCAAAGAGCCTTTGAACAAATGTCCAAGAGGGAGGTTAAGCATGCACATAATGGGACCTAACCCAAGAGCCGACCAACCGATTGTGATTTTTTTGGTGTGCGCTCAGTGGATGGATATGTATATAATACTGTTCTATAGGTGGTGTGCCCATCTGCAGATCGACCCACCTGCTGCTCTGTAGGCATATGGAGCGTTTTTTTAAAAAAATATTTCAATAGGCCTTGGGCGTCCCCCCCAAAGAGTCAATTGTTACCCACCGCGATGGGGGCGCTCCATCCGGTCCTCAGAGATGGCACAGTTGTCTCTAATAGCCCAATCCTCGCGAATTTTTCTGCTGAAGGCATGTTATATGGGGGCACTAAAGGTGGATACCTCAACATACCGAAGGGCTTCTGAAATTCAACCAATGGGTTGAGATCGTAAGACTCTCTAGTTGACTTCCGCCTGGCCTGAGCAGAATCGCTGCAGCCTGTTTAGCAATATTTAGCACTTTTTTTGAAGAGCGCCCCCAATTTTTTCAAAAATGTGGAATATTTTTACACGATTGCATTGGTACCCTGGCTATAACTAGACCTGAAGGTTTAACCGAAAATGTCTATGTGTCACAAACGCAGGAATGTTGTACTATAATAATTATTCTCGTGGATCCCGATAATTATACAACGGCTACTGGAAACGGCCTTTCAATGAAATAGCGGTAAATAGCGCCATGTCGTGTCTACGCCATCCATTAGTTGTTTTAATATTCGAGGCAAGCCAATTAGAGGTTATTTTCTCGAGGTGGACTATTTCATCATGGACGGACATAACGTAGCATTTTCAGCTTCTTCCTTTAGTACAATCTGGGATCCCAATTCTAATTACAAAGTTCCTTATTATTGTGTAAATACGCATTTTTTAGCAATTACTCGTTCGCAGGGATATTTTCCTAGACAATTACCAACGTAACTGTGCAAAAATATCAAATTTGAAAATTGAGGCGCTCTTCAAAACATTGTGCTAATTTGCTTTAAGAAATCCGCTGATTGTGCGATTGGCGGAAATGTGCCATACAGTCAGGTTGAGACACAGGTCCTCCTGGGATGAACTGTCTGCTGGAGGACCCTGCGAATTACTAGATCCCCGTACTGAGGAGAAACACAAGTCCATGACTAGCACTCTAGAATTCGTGGAACCAGAGCTGAGCCAGCCCCCATGGAGGCCACCACTAAAGCAGACGAAGACTTTTCGATGTCATCGCAATGGGGAAAATGCGTAAGGCATGATCCACGACCAATCCCACACCATTGTTCCCGACACACAGCCGGAAAGATACTTCACAGTTTTGGAACTTGTTCACTTTTTATGCCTATTCTATGACTTGTACCATGTTTTGGACGCCATTTTGAAAAATCCAAGATCCTATCCTGCAGGCTGGCTGATCTTTTTTCTGTAAAACTAGACACCTTTATCTCATCAAATCCGTTAAAAACAATTCTTTTACAAATTTTTCGCAGATTGGTCATAAAATCGTCAATTTTGGGTTATTAGTAATGCACAGTGCGTCTAAGGACGCGTCGGTGCAGCGCGCGTCTGGGCTGTGGGTTCCCACAACACCGTCGCTCATGTTAATAAGGGAATAGGAGGATTGTTGCATTGGAATTCAAACGGTTACAGAGTGGTTCATCACAAAGCAACACGACGTCACCCTGCGCCCGCGTATTTTATCCCGCGAGGGCAGCTGTACAGTTTGAGGTCCTTTTTCAGAAACAATCTTTTATGTAGTATATTATATAGAGGTAACATAATTATTCTCACACTATAGGTAAAAGGTTCCCAGTATTGCCATGCTTTTTTTCCTTGCATTTTTGCACCGGGTGGTCCCTTTGCGCGTACTCTGAGTTCCAAACGTGACGAACAGGGCGTCGACTTAAGCGTACTGCGTAAATGCCTCCTTGAACACTGGCGCTCGGGCATGACGTGATAATTTGCATAGCATTGTGGGTTGATAACGAATCAACAATGGTACGATCCTGTACAAGAATTACATTTAGTTTTGTTGAAAATTGTACCATCATGTGTTTTACTATGCGGAAAGTGGGTTAGAGGTGTTTCAGAATTTATTGAAAGCCCCTAAGAAACATGTTGTCTTAAATCATAATCTGTTTTGCCAGGTGATGGTAAAATAACACCAGAAGCAGGGGGTTCTACAATTTTTGTAGTAGACGGGCCCAGAGAATGCTGAGCATACTTGAAGTTCCCTACTTGAGGGCCATACACCTTAATTTCTTAGTTTCTCGGTTAATATTATTGAGCAAGTTGAGGGCCAAAAATCAATGGGTTTCGTGGCCGGATTTGGCACATGGGCCGCTTATTGAGAACCCTGCATAAGGTATCAAATCAGTAAAATGATTGTGATACCAGGATTCGTAGAAGGAATACACCATCACCTTTAATGACATGTACTGTACCCATTGCACTAAAAAGAGACCAGTGAGTTTCATCAAAACAAACCAACAAATCCCTTAAAAGGGATTTAAAATAAGTTTTACTTTGAAAATGATACGATAAAGTCGATATTCTATACCTTCAATAACTGTTATGTCAAAGCTATAAGTTGCCGTATTGCCTGATGGATCTGTGAAGACGTAAGTCACAGTAGTTATCCCTGTTGAAAGAAACTGTCCAGGGCTATGGCTCCGGCTTGTAAGTGTGGCAGTTCCTGAATTATCTGTTGCAGTTGGCTCATTCCAGGTCACAGTCGTACCACCGGTATTCAATGGCGTCGTCATGGTGATAGCACCATCACCTGTAATTACTGGTGGGACTCCATCCACTG
This sequence comes from Ophioderma brevispina, assembly GCA_023653785.1. Taxonomy (NCBI): domain Eukaryota; kingdom Metazoa; phylum Echinodermata; class Ophiuroidea; order Amphilepidida; family Ophiodermatidae; genus Ophioderma; species Ophioderma brevispina. The sequence continues at coordinate 25,241 of JAMKCH010019811.1, forward strand.
CATTAAAAAGGAAGACGTGCGGTATGATCAAAACAAAAACAACTCAAACATACGTAATAATAATCAAGGTTCATTTTAATCTCAAATCGTGGCCTGTAGGCCAAATTGCTAGAGACATTACAACTTAATATTTACTAGACAGAAACAATGCAAATTTGAGGCAGCAGCTTAAACAGCGCCATATTGCAACATTCAAACACACTACATGAAACACACACCGGATGGGAAGTGCAAGCTTTCATGGTTCCTTTGCCCATTTCAAAAGAAAGTGGTATTCAGGTTTCAATCAATATCTGTTACAGAAATTAAATCCCAAATTGAGTTCCCGAATTAAATCCAGCAAGTGGTCCCATTGAGATTCGAACCGAGGACCCTTTGTTCCAGAGGTAAGCTTGCTAACCGCTAGACCACGCCACATCTCAGATCTCCAAAAGGGGATTTTCACTTCCGTTAGAAATTTTATACCACATGTGAAGGGTCATAAGACAACACCAAATCGGCAATATAATGATTTGAGCTGTAAATTAGGGGCAAATTATTGCAAAACACTCCAAAAAATGTGTTCAAAAAGACGGAAAATGCCAATAAGCCTTGTGCTTATATGATACATTTTGAATACTAATATGCCATGGGATCAAAGAAAATGTTGTTAATTTTGACTAAATATTTCGCCGAAGTAAACAATTTCATGAAACTGAATAAAAATGCCATCTCAATTTTCTTCTGAATATCAGTGACCAAAGGACATACACTATGGTACATTGACTCAAGCAAATAATCGCGTTATTGTTTCACCGGGTACGCAGCGGACAAAACACTTCAGGTTCCTTTTTTATTCGAAACTGCAGAGCCATTGTTATTGTCTATGCAGTTGAAACGATTTTAGGTGTTATCACCGCCCAGTTTTGATTGAGCTCTCCTCGTTCGACATTAAATAAACTTGAAATCTACTGTGAGTTTGTATATTTCATCATTTATTGATAAATATGAAAAAGGTGAACAAATATCACGAAAGCAATATTACTTGGTAAGCTGTGACCTAACATCTTAGTGCAGAACCATGACTCCTAACTTATTGCTGGTCCTCATTTCTATTCAATTTACCACAATGTTTTAGAAGAAAACAAAAGAAAGGGATCTAGTGACCTATGCTAATAGAAAATGGGGTTACACGGCAAGTTACTGATTTCGGTTCTGCACAAAGATGTTAGATCACAGTCTGCCACACAACGTTTCTTTCAGGATTTTTGTTCATCTTTGTTTCCTTTTCGAATAAATGATGAAACATACAGTCATGGTTAATTGAACGCACAGTAGAAACCCAAGATTTCCGTCATGAAAAAAATAGCGTAATCTTAATCGGGATGTTGAAAGCACCTGAAATCTTTCCAACTGCATGGGAAATAACAATGGCTCTATACTTGTGAGTTAAGTGCATTATCCTCTGCATACCGAGCTGATTTACTGGATATCAACAGTGCTATTATTCGAGTCCATGCAGCATGATGTACATTTACTAGTAGTGCTGCAGCATCAGGTGAAAAAGGGCCTTAAATTTCTACCAACCAGGGCCGGTGTAGAAGTAACCATTGTCCGGCGTACTCATAGTCCGGGAACAATGGTGAACAATAGGGCAATCGATTCAGTTGACTCTTTACGCAGCATTAGTTTCACGCTTTATTCCGTTATCATCTATGGAGCCCCGGACTATGGCTCCTACCGGACTATATCTGCTTTCACACCGGAATAATAACATTTGCAATCATAGCTAAAATTGATCATTGGGTTGTGTAGTTCACGAAAACACGTGATGATAAAAATAAAAGTGATGGCAATTTGGATAAACCAGCATTTTGCAAAATGGCCGCCATTTTAAAGGTAATAGCACAACTATGGTGACTTAGTGTCGGAATGTATGTTGTCTGGGTCAAGAGGTTCAATATACAATTGCCAGAATTGTCTGAGTCATGGAAATTTATATACACGGCTATTTTTTCAAGATGGCCGACATCTCGTCAAAGACACCGTATATTTCTTGTTATATAACCTAGGAAGATGATTTTGGTGTCAAAATGAGTGTTTTCTGGGTCAAGGAGTTCAATAAGACTATTCTAAAAACTGTAGGATGAATATAAAGGTAATTTTTTTGCATTTGTCACTTTTTTTTCCAAGATAGCCCAATATTTTAAATACAAGTAACCAAGAGTGTTAACTTACTGCAATGTCAGGCTTAATGCGGCAAAGTGGTAAAATATATTAACCCAGATGCTTGATAATTAATACCAACACAGAATCCTCGGTAAGTCCTCCTTAGAACTTCCTTACTGCGTTTTATGCCCCCTATGAACGAAAACCCCAAAACATTGATAGTCCGGGCTAAAAATGAGCTAGGTATCACCTGGAAGGAAAGTTTATCTCATATGGTTTTTCTAGATCAGAATTTTATAAGGAATAAGAATATGTTAGGTAAAAAGGCCGAATCCTGAACGCACCCTCAATATAGGGGGGTTATTTCCGGGGGGTCAAAAAATTAAGAAAAATCATATATTATGGTACATATGGAGACAAATAATATATCCTGACCTAAGAATTAAGCTTATTCAGGTATTTAAGTATAATGTACTTGATGTAGTAATGATACCAAGTTAAATAAGTTGTAGGGGGGTCACTAAATGACCCCCTTATTAAGAAATACTGTGAAAATTGCTTAAAATATACAAAAATACCACAATTAGGAAGTAAGTAATTTGTTCGATCCAGAAGAGTAGTTTCAGGGATAGTAGAAGGTCTGGTGGAGGTCTGGTGAGGTGGCAAAATGCAGTATTTTGGGGTGGCAAACCATGGTGAGGGGTGCACTTCAATATGCGACTTATATGTGCCTATACCAAATGGTACGAAAATAGCTTTCAGTGTGGAAGGAAAGTTTATCTCATGTGGTTTTTCTAGATCAGAATTTTATGAGGAATAAGAATATGTTCAGTAAAAAGCCCGATTCGTGAACGCACCCCCATAATGGGGGTTATTTCAGCGGGGGGGGGGGGCAAAATACTATATGATACATATGAAGACAAAATTAAAATATACTGACCGTCTAGTGACCACAAGAATTTAACATATTCGGGTATTTAAGTATAATGTACTTGATGTAGTAATTATACAAGGGCAAGTAAGTTGTACGGGGTCACTAAATCTCCCCCCTCCCCCCAATATGAAGAAATACTCTGAAAATCCTGAAAAGAAAAACCTACCCCAATTAGGAAGTAAGTTTGTTCAATCCTGAACAGTAGGTTCAGATGATAGCATAGTTCATCTGTGGAGGTCTGGTGATGTGGCAAGAGGGTAAAATACAGTATTTTGGGGTGGTAAGCCATGAAGGGGGCACTTGAATAATAATTTGTCTTATATGTGCCTACCAGGTGGTACGAAAATAGCTTTCAGGGTGGGGGATTTTTCATAGAAAAAAGTGGTAGTTGAAAATTTATGTTGATATTGTGAGAGAAAAGGGGTCATTGGTTGTAGATTGAAGCAATTGGGGGTGTTATTGGGTGTCAGTTTGATGTGAAAATGGGGTTCAAGGAGAGGCATTCGATATTTATACGTTAATTGTCATTTTTATATGTAAAGCGCTTTGACCTTAATAAAGCGCTGTATCAAAAGGTTTGTATTGTAAAAGGGACCACTAAACCCCTTTACCTTCTGAACCAGACCCTATATATCCGTGCCGAAAGTAAATTAAATTAGTTTTGATTATCACCTGTATGTAATAATACTTTTGTCATGCATGATTTAAAAATTACATAAAAAACCAACAGTAGTTGTGTTTAAGTAATGTTCCATGTAATTTTCACTAGGGGTGTGCATTTTACCCCCCCCCCCCAGCTAGAGTCACTGTCATATCATTACTACATCAACCTTTAATACTTAAGGACATAATGGCATGAATAAAATGACATAAATAAAAAAACTAAAAAATCTTTTTTTTACAGAATGTAAACATCCCAATTGTTTTCAAACCTTTTGGAAGAAGTGATTTCAGTAGGGGCCTTTTCATTAAGTCAATTTTTTTCATGTCATTTGTCTTTATAAGACATAATACTAGATTCGTAGGTTACACTACGGTTTGATGATCTTATTGTCATCATATTAGTATATAGTATTATTTTTCTTAACTCATCCCTCCCCCCCCCCCACACACCCCCACACGCGAAAGTTTTGTTATCACATGAGCATTGGGTGTGCAAAACAACAATAGACATTTTGCAATTGTTTAGTTAAATGGTAATGTTTTTGCAAAAAAAAAAAAACCAAATTTGTAATGAATATCGAGTGGACCCTGTCAATATCTGCTATCCTGGTGGTGGTGGTGGTGTGTTTTGGTGTGGGGGGGGGGGGTGCTCCATATCTTTGTGATATCAACTGCCTGTCCTTGAACCCAATTTGTTGACATCACACTGACACCCTCAATCTATAACCAATGACGCCCCTTTTTTTCATAATATCAACATACAACTTCAAATGACCCCTTCTTCGCCCTCTGGTGTCGGCACTATAAGTCGACTTTTACGTACCCCCCCATGGGTTGCAACCCCAAAATACTGCATTTTACCCCACCCCCCCATACCTCCACAGATGAGCTATACTATCTCTCAAACTACTGTTTACAATGAACAAAACTACTTCCCTAATTGTGGGTATTTTTGTATATTTTTCAGCAATTTCCAGTGTAATTTTCTTATATGGGGGATTAGTGACCCCTACAACTTATTTACGCCTCGTATTATTACACATCAATGACATTATACTTAAATCTTGAATAAGCTTATTTTTTTAGCTCACTACCCAGTCGTATATCTTATTTTGTCTTCATATAGTGTCGTACCATAATATAGTATTTTTTCTTATTTTTTGACCCCCCCCCCTCCCCAGAAATAACCCACCTATATATGGAGCGTTCAGGATTCGGGATTTTTACCTAACATCCTCCTAACATTTCTTATTCCTCATAAAATTCTGATCTAGAAAACCACATGAAATAAACATTCCTTCCACACTGAAGGCTAGTTTCGTACCATCTGTATAGGTACATATAAGTCGCATATTGAAGTTGCACCCCCCCCCCTCCATGGTTTGCCACCCCAAAATTGCATTTTGCCTCCTCAACAGCCCTCTACTACCCTGAAACTACTGTGTCTGGATTGAACCAATTACTTACTTCCTAATTGTGGGTATTTTTGTATATTTAACAATTTTTTTCACTATTTCTTAATAAGGGGGTTCATTTAATGACCCCCTACACTTATTTACCCTCGTATCATACTAACAATCAAATACATTATAACTTTAAATCCCTGAGTAAAGCTTAACTTTAGGTCATGACACGGTTAGGATATCTTATTTGTCTTCATATTACCATAATATATGATTTTTCTAATTTGTTAGACCCCCCGAAATCACCCCCTATATTTAGGATGCGTTCAGGATTCGCCTTTTTACCTAACAGATCTTATTCCTCATAACATTCTAATCTAGAATAAACCACCTGAGATAAACTTTCTTCCAGTGAACTACTAGGCTCATTTTTAACCACCGGACTATGACTCCCATAGGCGTGCCGTGACCATGACCATTTAATTGTTTCTAAATTCGGGGCCATTTACTCTTGACATATCTGAAACAAACAAATAATGGTTTCTATTAAAATATAAAGCTAAATCATCCAACTTCCATGCCTGCCGATCATATTTTTTGGTGAATACATATCGAATTAGTCAAGGTTTCACATTTTGGGTGTCACATTGGGTGTCCTGAATAACATGACCCACGCTCATCTGACCTTTGAAGATATGGCTGTTGAAATCCTTGACCTATAAACATCCACTTTGTCACCATAATCGTCATCCAGGTGCTGTATAGCCATGAGGTCGAAAGGATTTGGCCTTTATTCTATGTTGAACCATATTTGGGAAAATAGTGGACGTATGAAACTTCATTACTTTTATATTACCTACAGTTTTAAATGTTTTATTGAACTCTTTGACCCAGAAAATTTTTATTGACACAACAATCATCTTCATAGGTATATAATAAGAAATGTCAGTTTGTGCCAATAAAAATGTAGTCTATCTTGGAAAATATCGGCACCTGCAACATTTTATAGTTTTGGGATACTTTTATTGACCCAGAGAAAAATCCTTTGTTACACCAAAATGTCTTCTTAGGTGTTTTTGGCTTTAGATATGGCTTAAAATTTGGAAAATGGCTCGTAATGAAATTGCCACACTTTTAATTTTGTCATCATCCTGTGTTTCATGAACCCACATCCTACTGTCATTTTTTAGCTATGATGACAATGTTATTATTCCGCCCCGGAAGCACTCTCCTAAAATGGTTGGTGCTGCAGCACTATAAGCAAATCTATTCATTACTCAAAAGTAAATATCTCATAAAGCCTCATATATGGTACTGTAGCAAACATTATATAAACTTTAGTAAACAAAGAACAATTTTTAATTATGAACAACAGACATAAGAAATTCCGGTCGGTGGCCAGGAGAAAACTGCTTTAGATTGCCACCTAGTGAGTTAGAGGGTCTGATCAACTCTAAATTTGCACGATTCCGTAGTAATGCAACTAGCCCAGTAAGGTTTTTTATGATTTCACTAGTCTGAGCAACTAGGCTTGTTGGCAACTAAGGGCCCATTTTATTTGGCAACTAGGCTTAGTAAGGTTTTATGAATTTGGGCCCTGGTGAACACAAGACTACCATGGGTGTACACAGGGCCTTGGCAAATTCTGTTTTTTCTATTAAATGTATATAGGTCTAGATATCAAATTCTCATGTAACTGTGCATTACCCGTTTTGGTGACCTTTGACCTGATGTGGACATTTGACCTCAGATTTGTTGAGTGCTCAGGTCGTGGTTCTTTTGACCAAATTGTGGTGGTCATAGGCATTTCTACGCAATTTACCTCTAAGGTGACCTTTGGCCTTTGGTCAGCTCTAACCCTGATAACAAATGTCAGACTGTCCTGTCCTTCATGCCAAATATCAGCCCCCTATATCAAAGCATAACAAAATGCATATCCCGGACGACAAACCAGACATATCTCATTATTTTAGTAGTAATAGATTCGGCTTTAGATTTGAATATATACAGTAGCCAGGTGCAATGTTTGGGGTGCAGTGGTAGTCTTGTTTAAGACTCATCTACAAATTTTGTGAAATTCATGATTCTTCCTAGGTGCTATAGCAAGAGATCTGATTGTTTGTCTTTGGTTTCATTTTATTAAAAAAAATATTTGATAGTTTTATTGAACTCATCGGCAAACTTGTTAACACCTTTTGAAGTTGTATTCCTAGGTGCTTTTGTATTTGGGATGACGGCCATTTTGGAAAATGGCGGCGTATGCAAAGTGCCACAATCCTCTTCTTCTTTCATGAACTGCACAAACCTATGGTCAAATTTAGCTATGATGACAAATGTTATTTTTCCGGCCCTGGTTAGTGCTGGAGCACTAAAATGTTTGTATTAAAAAGTAGCAATAAATTACATAAAGTATTTTGGTAAAGTTCTAGAATCGATTAAAATTGAACAATTTCGGAATCAACATATCATGTGTTCATACCTTCAATTACTGTAACTGTGAAGGCACATGTAACCGTATTGCCCGCATTATCTCGGAATACATAGCTTACTGACGTCGATCCGGTATTGAACATCACACCTGGCTGGTGTGACCGGGAGAGTAGCGTCACTTGGCTGCATTCATCCGTTGCCTGTGGCTCTGTGAAAGAGACTACCGTCATTCCAGTCCCAAGGGAAATTGTTTGTGTGACGTCATTTGGTGGCGGTGTGCAAGTAGGTGGCGTATTGTCGACTGAGAATTCCACAAAAGAAACGTAATGATTAAAAACAATAATACTAGATCCCGAAGCATTCGGCTTGCATGAGAAGCGATCATATCTTCAGACTTTCAGCTCAACGTAGGCGGTGGAGGCCAAGAAATCAACAATCTTGACGAAAAATTATGAATTTTGGATATGTTATAAAGCAATATTTCTCATTCCAAAACCGTTGGAGCTGAAAAATCAACCCCACTGTAAGGATTATTTCTGAATAGTTTTGCATGAAAAATGGACGAGGACGAGGTCGTATGGGGGTCATGGGAACACCCATGACCGACCCACATGGAAGCGCCTAAATCGGTTTAAAGTCTGAATCTATCTTGATTCATTTTGGTATGTTGCTATATTGAAAGAGGCTTGGCCACCTGGCTCAACGCTTTATTGAGGGGAGGTCCTTGCGTATCTCAGTTTGCTTCAATTAAGCTCAAGCGACGTCTTTTGTGACGCATTTTCGTCTGTAAGTGACGCTTTTCTTATTCAGAAGCGCTCTTTTTATTCAGAAGCCCTCATTCTTGTCATACAGGGTCGTTTGTGATAGGACATCTCTGTACTTTTGTCAATACTTAAAAGTAAGAAGGGTACCTGAGAGTAATATAGCTTTATTTATAATAGATATTCATTATTGTTTCTAGATTTAAAGTTATCTATGCAGTATGGAGGCTACTCAATTCAACCTCTTTAAAAGGATCAGGCTCTATAATAACTGATAAATCTATTATACCCAGCTCTAAGAGATAAAATACATTTAATACCTTCTTGGACGGTTATGTCGAGTGTGTACATAGCTGAGTTGCCCGATGGATCTGTAAATCTATATGTCACTGTAGTTGTTCCTGTTGGAATAAATTGTCCAGGTACATGAGTCCTACTTGCCAGGGTGGCAGTTCCTGAATTGTCTGTGGCTCTTGGTTCATCCCAGGTCACTGTAGTGCCTCCAGCATTACAAGCGGTAGTAGTCGTGATGCTACTTTGGGCAGGCGGTATGATTACTGGTGGCAACATATCCACTAGGTTTGAAACACAGAATGTTTGAACAATAATATGGCTGGATATATATGATTACACTAGTTCTGTATGCACTGCGGAATCTTATTTCTGACAAAATAACCGCTTTTGTATTATTTTTTCTTGGTTATATTTACCCCCAAATAAACTCTATTACAGCATTGTAATTGAAAGAAGTGAAATTGAGTACAGGCTTATTGAAATTACTCTGTGGTTTTAATCTTCCCTGTATAAAACTTATCAATTCTCTCAAATACGAGAAAAAGTCTGACGGATAAAACAAGTCTCCCTGTCTGAGTTGAACTTATTGAACTTGCGCCAGTAGAAGCATGGAACCTCAAATTAGGTGCTTGGTAGAGTGATTTTTTTAGGTTTAGGGAGGGGGAATATACTCCACTCTTCGCATGATTTCTGCCGAATATGATCTGTGACATTATTTGTATCAGATGTGTGAACCAATGAATGAAGTTTGTAGAGCGCCTCGAACAAGGCAAGGTGAACGGCTGCTGAATTGGGCAGCTTTTAAACCAAATTAAGCTGAATTTTGCTGCATGGTAATTTTAGTGAAGATAACATAAATACAAAACAAAACTTATAACCTATTGATTGTTAACCTATCAATGAATGAACGAACGTTTACTGCATTAGAGTTTTATGAATAAGAAAGTGTGAGGACAGGATTAACAGTTCTACATACAGGTGGCTCAACATGGATGAATTAATCATTCTTGCTGGTCACCTCTTGAAAATGGCCATTTTATTGTTCAATCCAATCAATATCACAGCACTATGACTCCTGGTAGCAATCTTCCACGCAAGGAATGGGTCACCTTGAAACAACCAATCAACACCGGCTTCAACATATTTAGCTGCTGCCTCATACGCAAGAAGAAGAATCCAAGCATCATCATGGTCAGATTATCTGATCTAGATAAAGCTAGTCCATCTATATGTACCCTCGCTCCCCTGTCGCTCCCCCCGTGACCTGGCGCGCTCGGTGGCTAGGTCACGGGGAGCGACAGGGGGGTAGCGAGAGTACTTCTAGATGGACTACAATCATCGAAAATAATATTTGGAACACTTGATGCAATATATTGGAACCATTGCCATGTTCACAAATGAGATCGAATTTGTGTAAGTCATTGTTCTTTAGAAATCAGAGGTCTTCCCTTTTACCAAATTCTTCCCCACTCCCCATCAATCAATGTTGGGGGGCCTGGCGAAGCTGTTGACAACAATGACTCGGATCAACATTGAATTGGGGGAGAGGGGGTCACCTTTTCCCTAAATCGGTCAAAGTGTTCCAACATTTTTTTCGAGGATTGTAGATAAAGCTCGTGATATAGTTCAACTTCAAGCTGGTGTGTCGCATGACATACAAGCTCAAACCAAAGTTCCGTGAAACTCAAGTAGAGGCCACGAAGAAATGGACATTCCAGAAAGACCACAACGGAATAAGATCGAATAACTGTTTCAGCACTTCGAAACTGCAGATCACCAGGCAGGGCATGGCGACAAATAATGGCAAATTTGGGACATTCTGTTAGAAATCCACCTGCAAACAAAGGGAAGGTGCTCAGCCATGAAGCGATTGTTACAAAGATGGCGTCAGGCATAAACGGACACAAACAGGACTCAAATAAATGAGAAATAGGTGGCTGAAAAAACTCCAATTTGTTAGGAGTTGAATTGATGCCTAACACAAGGTGTATGTAATCCTATCAGCAGCAACAATAGCAATAACAATAAGGTGTATGTAATCCTATCAGCAGCAACAATAGCAATAACAATAAGGTGTATGTAATCCTATCAGCAGCAACAATAGCAATAACAATAATAACAAATATCAGCAAATGATAATAATAATGATGATTAACGAATAATATAGGATAACCACTCAACCTATCAATTAAAATGGGCAATCCATTAATAATGAATTGGATAATCTATATGCATAACTAGTTGGATAATTCACGATTAATTTGATAATCCATGGATTATAAATTGGATAATCACTGAATACTCAACTTACCTTCGTTTATAAAGATCGTGAATGTGCAACCGCCCTCGTTTTCCGCACCGTCTCGCCATAAATAGGAAACAGTTATTAGCCGGCCAGCGGGAAAAAAATCTCCCGGGCTATGCGATCTGCTGACAAACTGAGGCGCAATTCCCGAGTCATCAAATGCCTGTGGTTCTACCCAAGTGATAGTCCGGCCTCCTTGACCTAAGGGTACCGTTTCCAATATGTCTGGAGGACAAGTGGCCTGCGGTGGCACACTATCTGTAATTGATTATAGAAAGGCAAAATCACTTTTGAGAATCCAAATTCAAGTGCTTTTGACTAGACTACAGACAAAATTACTATATATATTTTTTTCATTTTCAGTGCTATCTTCAAGTTGTAGTTGTTATCATCGAGTTGTAGTTTTTTCTATATCTAACTGAAACGCTCACGAAAAATATAACATAAAATATAGATTCAGAGCAGGGAAAGTGCCTTATTTCATCATGCAAGAGAAAAATGGAATTCCCCTAGTGCTATATTGGATAAGGGAACATGTGTTTACATGTTCAGAGATTTTTTTTGAAAAGGCTACTATAAATAGCTTGGTATTTTCCAGATATGGTGCAAGTTAAAGATTGCAACATTTTTCCAGTGATGTCTTAAAGCAATATTGGCACATTTTTTGAAGAGCGCCCCCAATTTTCAAAAGTTGATATTTTGGCACAGTTACGTTGGTAATTGTCTAGGAAACTATCCCTGCGAACGAGAATGCTAAGAAATGCGCATATATCATAAAATAAGCGATTTTGTAATTACAATTGGGATCCCAGATTGGACTTAACGACAGAGCTGGAAATGCTACGTTTATGTCCGTCCGTGATGAAATAGTGCCACCTCGAGAAGATAACCTCTAACTTGACTTGCCTGAACCAATAAAACAACTAATGGATGAGCGTAGACACGTACATGGCGCTATTTCCCGGCTATTTTACATTGGAAGACCGTTTCCAGCAGACGTTGAATTATTATCGGGATCCCGATAATAATTATTCTAATTACAAAATTCCTTCGTTTGTAACACACAGACATTTTCGAGCTTAACCATTCACAGGTATAGTTTACTAGCCAGTTACCAATGCAACCGTGTAAAAATCTCATTTTTTTTGAAATTGGGGGCGCTCTTCAAAAAATGTGCTAATATTGTTTTAAGTGAACTTTTCTTTTGGATAACGTAAGATGATGTACTGCCTATCTTAAGAAGATTGCCAGTAATTTTGATCTGCAGAGTTTTTAGATCTGAGCAGTTCCTATCCCGCTTCAGCAAATTCTTTACTCATGTTTAATGTTTCAATCGGCGTGCATCAAATATGATCCACTAAATGTACAAAAGTCGTTTTCCCATCTTCTGTTCTCGAGTTGGCATTCAGCACTGCAGTAACAGAAATATGGTTCAATGTGTGGTTCAAACTACTGAAGTGGACAGCAACTGTTTTTTGCCTGTTGTTAGGGATGGAACAAATGTGGTCGGAAAAACAAACGGAAATAGGAATTTTAGTTTCACCGATGTATATATGGCCGCACAGTTTGCAAACAATGGCATAACTAACGTTCTTGCTCGTGCAAGTGAACGAAGACGTGATATTGTGTTTTCTTCTGTTGGGGCCGGTAATATGAAGAGTGTTAAGAACATAAGGACACGTTGTGCAACGTGGTTTCTTACAAGGTGTCATTCAGACGGGTTCTGGGGGAAGGATCTTTGGCATGAACTAGGTAATCAAAAATGTTTCTTTCGCGGTGGCAGGCAGTGAGAGGTGGTTTGGTGAAGATATTGCTGGTGGACTGGTGCTTACGGAGAATTCAAAGTTCTTAATGATATTACGGATTTTCATATTAGTGGGATGGAAATTAAGAGCAAGAGGGGTCCGATCTTCCTGACTAGATTTGACCGAAGATTGTAATTTTTTCCCCTGTCAAGTGTAGTAACTCGTTGAAGAGCGGAAGATGTAATCTGCTCAAGATATCCACGGCAATGGAAAAAGGAAGTCATCTCCTCTGCACGTTGATTAAAATCGCTGCAGATTCTGCGTAAACGGCGTAGTTTGTAGTTCAGCGCTAAGATACTTTGTAAGTGGAATTGTTTTATTATTATTATTTCTGGCAACTGTAAGGATGACTGGATGAGTATTTAAGGTAGCTGTGAGAATCTATGGGCTTGTAAAATATGCTGGTGGAAACTGCAATATTATGGAAATGAATGGAGGAGTCAGAGATGGTCCAGGTAAACTGAAGGGACGGTTGGAAGTTGCAAACAAATTGGATAAATTGTTCCAGGTCAGCACGAGGACCAGACATGGTACCGATGATATCACCAATGTATCTTTTGAATAAATCTGGTTTTGGACAATTGTATTCTGAAAAAAGATGTTGTTCGAAATATCCTACGCGTAAACAGGTGTAACCCACTCCGATCTTCGAGCCCATAGCCACACCCTTAATTTGAAGGTAGTGTTGACCGTTGAACATGAAGTGATTAAGTTTAAGGACCAGTTCTGTTAGGCGTGGCACAGTGGTGGTTGAGGGTGTCTGGATATCCCGTCGATCCATGAAGTACATCAAAGCTAGAAGACCTTCATTGTTAGGAATGGATGTATAGAGCGAACACATGTCCATGGTGAAAAGAAGCTTGCCTTATCCTTGGAATCGAAAGTCCTTGAGTGTGCGGAGAGCATGGGTGGTGTCCTGGATAAAATGTGGTATAATTGCACTATAATGAATTACATGTATGTAGTACTGAATGATACATTATACATAATGCATAAGGCCTCATCCTGGTTGTTGGAATCGTTTCCCTTGGTCAAAAGAGTGTCATTATATATATTTATATTAGGGGCACATGTGGTGCAGTGGATCAGCGCTCGCCTCATAAGCATAATATTGTGGGTTCGAGCCCCGCTGTCGCCACCCAGGAGTATAAATGGGCACCGGCATATGCTGGGAATGCAAAACAGACTCGCTGTGCTGGAGGAGTGGCGCCTCCCCCCCCCCCCCCAGCAACATTATATGAGGGAGCCTGGCCCAAACGCCATTTGACAGAGAGATGGGCATTACGCCTGCGGGTGCACCATTTGTATTTTTTTGCATATAATGTAAGACCAGTTCTAAATCCTACATTATAAAATCCAAAAAATATTAGAAGCGACTGATACTCTATACATCTTTAAAAAATAACACTCACCAGCATTATAATAATGTACTTAAACTTGCCATGCTGATTATATAGCACCAACAAACTTGTCCTCACAGTGGACATACAGTGTGTTATTATATAAATTTAAGTTCATTTGTGCGGAAGGCTCATTTACTTGTTATGAAAGGCTATTTCTGACCTTGACATTCACGGGATGCCGTAACATTACCAAAATGTCGTGAGTTTAAGCCTATCACTATGAGTTACAATACGCTCATCCACCAAGGACACAGTGAGTTGTACTTCTACATACATTGGCATTAACTGACCTTGTGTGATCTGGGTATCATACATCATACCCAAAAACCAGGGGGTATATTTTCTAAATACATTGGTGAATGAAGCAACTGAACTGTGCCAAGGGAATTGAGATTTTACAAGCTCATAGTGTATCTTTGCAGATCGGGCGTGAAGAAAGAGTGAAATCCTCGAAGATTTTGCAAGCTACATAAATAGTTAGAGAGCCAGGGGTGGCAAATTTCGAGGGGGTCTACACAGTGAGCCACAGAAGGTTTAAGAACGATCCTTGGTCAATTTTTGGGTGCTGATTCCAAATCTTTTATGTGTACTTTCGTAAAAGTGGTGAAAAGTTGCTAAATTTTACATTAAAGGGGCACTCCTTGATTTTGAAATATAATATTGGAGTTTTTGCAGTTCAAAGTTAAAACAGCATCAGTTTGTGTTATTTGTCAACTGTAAATTGCTTATCTATTGCTATGATGTTAAAAAAAATCCAGACAGGGAATAAAATTACAAAACTAGCATTAAAGGGGCATTCGCTAACTTTCAAACCTCAAATGTTCTTTGTGCAAAGCATAACAAAAAATTATAAATGATAGACATTGATTTTTCATGATAAAGTTGTCACAGTGGTCCAATACAATCCCAAAAGACATTAAGGGGTACTCCTTAAATTTTTCATTAAAGGGGCAACTCCTTGATTTTTAAATATCACATTTAAATCTTTCCAGTTCAAATACTTTGAAGCCTTTCAACTGGAATAATTTAAAAGAGCATCGATTAGTGTGTTATTAATAAACTATGAATTGCTTATTGTCTCTAGCTATGATGTGTACGGAATCCCAAATAGGAATTAAAGGGGCAAAAAGTTTACAAATATAGCGTTAAAGATGCTTTCCCTACTTTCAAACCTTGAATTTTCTTGTGCAAATGTAAAAGTGGTTGTTAAAATGGTAAACTGAATAATGGATTGGAGATATTCATTCATTTCTTCTATCATAACAAAATAAAGTTCTCATAATGTCCCCATACAACCCAGAAGACATTAAAGAGACATTCCTTGATTTGGAGTATATACTTTGGCCATCAAACATAACTTCAAAACAAGATCATAAGTTGGACTAGGGCACAATATGTAGTGATAATTCCCACCAATAAACGTTTCTCTCAATCCATAAGTACACCTTCCAGCAACCGTCTTGCGGGCGGAGAAACAAATCGTAGATGGGTGTCGTAAGGTCATAAGTATCACCCTCTTACTTGTGAAAGGACACTGCGCTAGCGATAGGTACCTTCCATGACCTTTTCCCCCAAAGAATACCACTGGGCAATCCGGTCGCTCACACTCTTACTTCTGAAAGGACACTGCGCTAGCGATAGGTACCTTCCATGACCTTTTTTCCCACAGAATACCACTGGACAATCCGGTCACTGATATGATATAGCTACTCATAAACGAAAAACACCTCAACACTATCTGATCGACCTGCTACGGTATAGAATTTGGACAGTGGCCCTTCCCGTCCGTTTTAACCAACATACCCTTTAAGTCTGTTGCAAGATGGAAGCCGAACTCCATTCGACGTTGTCAAAAACGCTGGGATTGGAGGACCATTTATAGAACGGCCACCAGGAGGACTGATCTTGAACTTCATGCGCCCTAAGGAGCCTGCCGGGCGAATATGTTGTTTCTTATGCTCATCTCGGACTGATTGTGTCTAGGTGCAGGACCATGGGGTGTCAATGTGTAAATAGCAAGTTATTTTGGTGTAAGAAATGTTCTTTGTACGGTCCAGATACCACTAGGGCCCCTAACCGATCACCATTGCACCTCTGTGGCACGCAACCTTGGTGAGTCGTGGCAGAAACACGCTTTCGGGGTAAAAGAATCTGTTTTTTTGGCCAGGAACCCTGGCTGTGGAAGAAGAGACCCCTCCTCCCCGCTCAAAATGGAGCCAGGTGCCTCATCAGTGAACAAGGCTTGGGTCTCAGGAGACTAAGCTCCTGGATGGGTTCAAACTCTTTTGATGCACGGAATTGTAGCACCGAGGCCAAGTCCCATTCCGGAATAAGGTTACGCAACAGAGGACGAACCAGAAACATACCCTTCACCAGGCTGGTCAGGAAGAGGCTAGCGGAAACCGTCATGCCATCCAAAAAACTATGGAGCTCGTAGATGGACATTAATACCCCCTTATGAAAGATTTCTGTAAGGAAATTTGCAATTTTACTTACAGTTGCAGACACTGGGGTTGTTCTTTGATCGGCACAACATACACGGTAACGGAGGAAATGCACCAGAGAATAGTCTGCGGAAATGCACCAGACAGGTGGCAAAGCGTGGATGATGCACTCTGGGACGAATGGATCGGCTGGCGGACCCCTTACCAGGTCCCCGCACATTGAAAACCGGATCGGTTCCTCTACAAGCAGATCTAACAGTCTGGGGACCCACAGGTGGGATGGCAAGGAATGGGCCACCAATAGGTCCAGACAGTTAGTGGACTGAGCCACCTTCTTGAGGAATCGTGGGATCGTAACCACTGGGGGAAGACCTAGGCAATCGGCCCGTCCAATCCGCCGCCAGTGCATCTCGCCCATATTACCGGGTGATCCGGGCTCCAAGAGTAGTAAGCAGGGGTCCGTTCCCCAACACGTACTTACGACACTGGTAGCCTACCTTTATACTAAGTAATGCGTAACTTCACTACTAAGTTCATACTGCGTTCCCGAAACTCGTACGGAGCTACCTGACAACTAAAATTTACGACTGAGATCTACGTCGATACTAGTTGTGACTTAGTACACAACTATTGTGTTCCACGCGTTCCCCAAACTGACACGTAATACAGTTGTGAACTAAGTCCGACCAAAAGTTACGCACAAAAATACGTCTCGGGGGTAGACTTAACACACACGTAAAATATTAAGTAAACTTAAGCAACGATTTCATTTCATTGAGGAGGAAGAAATGGATCCCAAAATACAAATTCAAGCTTATACAAACCAATGGAGGAGGTTTTGAAGACTAGAGGCTTACACCACATTTGATATAGGCATACTATACGAGCTATGTGACATATTGGAACACCCTCTTAAAGGTGCTTGTTCCGATTTATGTGTATTGTGTTCTCTAATTGATATGAGAACATGGCACTTGCACATACACCCCGATCAAGTACCGTGGGAAACAAACTTGCGGTTTTGATGGTAGACGCAATAATGCATGTTGCAAAGCGCTATTCAATACTGTGCTAATATTGATGGTCAACCACTAAAATAGCGGTTTTTTGTTTATATCTTGGGAATGAAATGGATTTGAGGACTCAAATTTTCAGGACGACAATGAGAAAAATACGGCCTTTCATCTGATATCAAAATCGATACTACTTCCGGGTAAATCAGGGGGGCCCCAAAGACGATCGGAACACGCACCTTTAAAGGTACTGAAATAATAAAGTAGATTCCTAGAACGGTTATATATGAAAATAATAATCATAATAATAATAATTAAACTATGACTGAATACACTACTATCTTCTAAGTTATTGTTTACCTCTTAATAAGGAAACTATAGTCTATTTATCATGTTTATACCATAACTTGAATTTGGCATCAAGCTTGTTAAACACATTTTTTAAAAATTATACTTAAGTTAAAGGTTATGGTTTAAAGTGAAAGATTTTTTAATTCTTGGTGATTATATTTTTTTATCAGAATTTTTATCTGCAGTAACATGTTTGGAATTTTGAAGAAGGGTCAAGTTCTCAAATTGGATTTTATTTTTTTTTCTGTATCCAGAAAAATATAACGCTTTTATGTCAAACATGTGCACAATCACTTTTCAGACGCATCGTATTATTAGCAAAATCCTGTTTTTTAATGATCTTCTTCTTCTTAATATGATCTTCTTCTTCTTTGTGATCTTCCTTTTCTTCTTCTTCTTCATGATCATCTTCTTCTAACCAAATGGAGACATTAACACTAATAAACTGTAAAATAACTTTGCATATATACAGAGTGTGTCAAAAGGAACCCTACCCAAACATAACAGCAAATTTTGGCTACTTAGTGAATACAAAACTTTTTTGGGGGTAGATTGTGAAAATATGAACTATTTGAAAAAAATGAGAGAAAACGAAAATTAAGAGGCTCAATGTTGAGAATTTCCCCCCAAACCAATGCAGAACCAATACCTTTGCCCATGCCGTTTGTTTTACCTGGATAAGCTGTGATATTTTAAGGTGCATTTAAAAAAAATTAAGTAATATAATTATGTTTGTCAACTCTATAAAAAAGAAAACGATTTAACCTTCACTTTTAAAATATTTTAACGTCATCAACTTATATGTTCACTTCGTTATTTTGTTCGAGCCATATATCGTCGCTGGGCGGGAAAAACCTCATATGTGCATTGACTTTAAAAGCAAAAACTCACATGTAGTAAAAACGGTTTACATCACACACAACAAACCTCATATGTAAACATTTTCGAGAGACACCAAAAACTGAATAATGTGCTGTAATGCCAAACTAGAAAATTTTCCTTCTAAATATATTTAGGTAATTATTTACTCCAGATTCTGAAATAAAGTGCCATATAATTTACTATCATATTTGGCATGCAATTCAAGCTAGAACCCGATGTGACCAAAATGCACATATGAGGTTTTGCACTGGGGCCCGCTTTTTACATATGAGGTTTTGCATTTGACCTCTGGAGTTACATATGAGGTTTTTCCCGCCCAGCGACGATATATACCCAATAAAGAGTGGTCTAAAATAATTATAAGAATAGGAAAAAGGCTGTAAATTAACAGAGCGGTCGGAAACCTTAGATTTGAAAGAGCTGCTATTATAGGCTATGCTCGTACGAACACCTCTTATACACTGACAACCTCTTTATATGATAGGTCCGGTCGTCCGAGTAATAATGCCTGTCCTCCTTAGTACCGCTGACCTTTTCATACATTCCATTACGCGAAAAGAACAATAGCGAGGCACTATCACACATACTCGCATACGTTACACCCACAGATACTCCCAATCGTTTAATCGATAGGTTTGGAGCAGAATAGTCTTAGAATGTTCGTAACTCTTGATGCGTATCAATCACACCAGTTGAGAACCATCTGAGCAGGCGTTTGGGGAACAGACGTAGGTCGCAACTAATAGAAATCTTAGCTTGTGCTGAGCATGAGTTGAGACACAACTTACGCATCAACTTTGGGGAAAAAAAAAAAAAAACGAACCCCTCAGCGTTGGATGATCCCCAGCGGATGTGGAAAGGCTACTCTGTCGACGATTAATGACCATCTAAAGAATGATGCGGCTGCCCCGATGGAATGAGCCTCCACTCTACCGAGCTATGCTCCCACCTATTATCCCTGGGACATGGGAGGCATTCAGCCCGATTTTCCGGCCCTGACACCACCTGAGGAGCCGGAAAACTTCTTTGCAAGGGCTGTGGCTCCTGACCCCTCCCTCCTTGTTGATGTACGGCACCAACATCTTTTGGCAAGGGGGAGGGGTCCATTGACCTAAGGCTAAAAAGATAGCTTAAAGATCGAAAACGGCTACGTGGTGGCGTGACTGTGCCGCAGACCGCGGCCTGAGACTCGGAAAGAGAGGAAGTGAGCTCTACCCCGACTTCGACGTATCCGTCGTCAGAGTGATTGAGGGCACCCGTGGACTGAATTGGACTCCTTGGCTCAAATGATGGATGCATCCTACATTGACGGTCTGAGAATAGATCTCGGGAGAACGGGATCTGAAGAGGCTAACGATGGTGCCATCATGGCTGGAAGCGTCTCATCTATAGTTTGCAATACGAGACGACGCCAATCAGGCTGACCATCGGACCCAGGAGACGAAGCTGTGTTCGGGCCGACACCGACGGACTGCCCAGGATTAACCGAGCACGGCCTGTTACTGCTTTCATCCTCAATCTAGGCTGGTTTCCAAAAAAGTGAGAACTACAAAGCTGTAGTACCAAACAACTTGTACAATATACCCCAAGCTAGTATGAAGGGACTGCCATCAGCTTATCATTTAAGTACAAACGAAAATAGTTTTCCCTTTCTGTCTCAAGAATTCGGCCACCGCCTAGACTACTCGTATGAAGTTTTCTGGGAGGCGTCGAGAGACCGAAGGGAAGAATGCTGAACTGCTAAGCCTCCCCTCCCATTTTTTGCAAGGACCTGTCCGTAGAACCTATAGGTAGACGTCTTGAAAATCAGGTGTAGTGCCAAGCGTCGGGCCGTATGTATTTTAGGTTAAAGGTGCAGTGAGAGATTTCACATATCAGGTGTCCCTAAAAATGTGGAAATTTTGATTTTTGCACTAATATATCGCTTTTCCTCTCAAAAGTATCCCCACATGAAATGATTAAGGTGAGAATCATTCGTTGGTACAAGAAAATTAAAATTGATAAATTTACTATAGGAGCAAATACTAAGTTCATCGTATGTTTTATATTGAAATTAAGCAAATCAAAATCGCCTTTTGTTTTCACGTCAAGCCTTTCTGTAGCCAAAACAGGGTAGAATCTATTGGGATCTTATCTATCTACATATGACACGATATATGGATGCCGCAAAATCTCTTGTTGCACCTTAAGGATGGGCCTCCATTCCCCCTTGGTGGTGAGGAAGAAGATGGAATAGAGCCACCCTTGTATCGGAAATGGTAGTGCAGCATCACAGCCTCCATGCAAACCAGCGTGGAGATCTCTGAAGGAGAGGAGAGTTTCCTTCACATAGCGTCCGATTGCAGAGGGGTCTGACGAACCCCTTGGAACGGAGGCGGGCGGGTGGTAAACTCGAGCCGATACCTCGAAGAGACCACCACTTACTAGGACCCACTGATCGGAGGGCACCGTCCGACACGCCGCCGCAAAATCGAGATGCTCCGCCAACAACTTTGGGTGGACTCTCCTTGCCTGGACAGCAAGTATGGCCTCCCCGTGGCCCTTTGGCCCTTGGGTGCTTATCCCCGGTTTTTCATTCTTATTCCATGGTCGCTTGGGACTGGCCAACCTTATAAACAGATTGGTTTTGAATAATTTTGGTGAAGTACTCTGGAGGATTTGATTTAATTATCCATGTAATAGAGGAATTTTAAATTTGATATTGCCCCTTTGATTCATAAGTGTTGGATTTCACACTACATTTGATGTCAAAATCAGAAAGTTGGCATCATCTTACAGCGACAGGGTATACCATTTTCATGCATACTATATAGAAGAATGCTTTAGTCATGATGGTAATTACTGTGTACTCAAATTACTAAAATGTTCTTTGCATTCCTTTCAAAAAGATGTCAAATGTCTCTTTAAAATGAATATTGTGCTGTGTTAACTGTGCTGTCTTATGTTGTGTTGCTTGTAACACATATTTCAAATGTATGAACAAATACGTAAAATATTGCATTGTTATCATCAAATGATCCCTGAAAACCAATGCGAACTAAATACCTTTGCCCATGCCGTTTGTTTGACCTTGGATATAGAGTGTGATTATGTAAGGTGCATTTAAAAAAATGACCGTAATCATAATAATTATGTTTGTAAACTCATAATAAAAAAGAAACGATTTAATCTTCACTTTAAATTTTTAACGTCGATAAACTTATTTCACTTCGTTATTTTTTCGAGCAATATACCCAGTAAAGAGTGGTCTAAAATAATTTAAGAATAGAAAAAGGCTTTGTAAAATAACAGAGCGGTCGGAAACCTTAGATTTTGAAAGAGCTGCTATTATAGGCTATGCATCGTCCAACCACCTCTTATAAAATGACAACATTTTATATGCTAGGTCCGGTCGTCACGTAGTATAATGCCTGTCCGCCTTAGTACCGCTGACCTTTTCATACATTCATTACGCGAAAAGAACAATAGGAGCACTATCACACATACTCGATTACATACACCACAGATACTCCCAAGATCGTTTAATCGAAGGTTTTGGAGCAGAATAGTTTTAGAATGTTCGTACTCTTGAAGCGTATTCACCAGTTGAGTACCATCCTGAGCAGGTGTTTGGGGAACAGACGTAGGGTCGCAACTAATAGAAATCTTAGCTTGTGCTGGCATGAGTTGCGACAAAACTTACGCATCAACTTTGGGGAACGAACACCCAGGGCGTTGATGATCCCCAGCGGATGTGGAAAGGTCTACGTATCGACGATTGACCATCTTACAGATTATGCGGGCAGCACACCGAAGGAAGGAGCTGCCACTCCATCGAGCAATGCTCCCACCTATTATCCCTGGGACATGGGGGACTTCAGCCCGATTTTTTCCGGCCCTGACACCACTTGAGGAGCCGGAAAACTTCTTTGCAAGGGCTGTGGCTCCTGACCTCCCTCCTTGTTGATGTACGGCCCAACATCATTTGGCAAGGGGGAGGGGTCCATGACCTTAAGGCTAAAAAAAGAGATAGCTTAAAGATCGATCAGAAAACGGCTACCGTGGTGGCGTGATGTACTGCCGCAGACCAGCGGCCTGAGACTCGGAAAGAGAGGAAGTGAGCTCTACCCCGACTTCGACGTATTCCCCCCCCGTCGTCAGAGTGATTGGGGGCACCGGTGAACTGAATTGGACTCCTTGGCTCAAGTTGAGTGGATGCATCCAAAATTGCGGTTGAGAAAATAGATTCAGGTGAGAACGGGATTGAAGAGGCATTACGATGGTGCCATCATTGGCTGGAAGCGTATCATCTTTAGTTTGCAATACGAGACGACGCCAATCAGGAGGACATCGGACCCAGGAGACGAAGCTGTATTCGAGCCGATACCGACGGACTGCCCAGGATTAAACGAGGCACGCCTGTTACCGAGGCCTTCTCATTCCTGTCAATCTAGGCTGGTTTCCAAATAAGTGAGAAACTACAAAGCTTAGTATAAGACACAACGGTTAAAATATTCCCCAAGCTCGTCATGAAGGGACGCCATGAGTTATCATTTAAGTACAAAAGAAAATAGTTTTCCCTTTCGTCTCAAGAATTCGGACCAACGCCTAGACTACTAGTTCATGAAGTTTCTGGGGAGGGACGTCGAGGAGACCGAAGGGAAAAAGTATCCCCACATGAAATGAGTTATAACGGTGAGAATCATTTCGTTGGTACAAAGAAAATTATTAAAATTGATAATTTACTATAGGAGCACATACTACAGTTCATCGTTATGTTTATATGAAATTAAGCAAATCAAATCGCATTTGTTTTCACTTTCAAGGCAGTTCTGTAGCCAAAAAACGGGGGGTAAGAAATTATTGGGATTCTGATCTAGCTAAATATGACACGATCATAGGAGGCCGCAAATCTCTTGTTGCACATTAAGGATGGGCCTCCATTCCCCCTTGGTGGGTGAGGTAAAGAAGATGAATAGAAGCCCCCTTGTATCGGAAATGGTAGGGGCATCACAGCCTTCCATGCAAACCAGCATGGAGATCTCCTGAAGGAGAGGAGAGTTTCCTTCACATAGCGTCCGATTGCGAGGGGTCTGACGAACCCATTGGAACGGAGGCGGGCGGGCGGTAAACTCGAGCCGATACCTCGAAGAGACCACCACTTACTAGGACCCACTGATCGGAGGGCACCGTCCGACACGCCGCCGCAAAATCGAGATGCTCCGCCAACAACTTTGGGTGGACTCTCCTTGCCTGGAGCCAGTATGGCCTCCCCGTGGCCCTTTGGCCCTTGGGTGCTTATCCCCGGGTTTTTCATTCTTATTCCATGGTCGCTTGGGACTGCCAACCTTATAAGACAGATTGGTTTTGAATAATTTTGGTGAAGTACTTTGGAGGATTTGATTAATATAAATGATTAAATAAGAGGAATTTTAAATTTGATATTGCCCCTTTGATTCATAAGTGTTGGATTTCACACTACATTGATGTCAAAATCAGAAAGTTGGCATCATCTTACAGCGACAGGGTATACCATTTTCATGCATACTATATAGAAGAATGCTTTAGTCATGATGGTAATTACTGTGTACTCAAATTCTAAAATGTTCTTTGCATTTCCTTTCAAAAAGATGTCAAATGTCTCTTTAAAATGAATATTGTGCTGTGCTAACTGTGCTGTCTTTTGTTGTGTTGCATTGTAACACATATTTCAAATGTATGAACAAATACGTAAAAATATTGCATTATGTTATCATTCAAATTTATCCCTTGAAACCATGGAATACCCCTTTCATTCATTCCTTCAGGAATTTCCTTCAACTCAGAATAACGATATGATCAACTATGAATGAACCTCTCTATTGTACTAAATGTAACCACTGAAACTAATAATACATCATTAAAGGTTGCAAATATTCTATAACTCTTCAAAATCAAGTAGTGTCCCTTTAATACCAAATTTGAGTACTTTCCACCATTTTTTTGAAAGAACACATAACAGATTCGAAATCAGCACCCTCAAATTGACCAAGAACAAATCTCAAACCTTCTGTGGCCCTCTGTGTAGACCTCAACCTTTTCTAGAGGGTTTTGGGGGAGCTGGCTCTTCAACTATATATTACAATTCTGAATTAATTTAAAATAGCGCATCGTATGGCTCTTTTTACCTCTGAATTGCACAACTCGCAACATCTAATGCACCCCAGCGCTTGTTACTATAGAGCCCGGGAACACCTCACACCTCATTGGAAACGTGAAAGGGTTGAATAGGGCATTTCAATCGCCACCTGTAGCCACATACCATGCGAGTTTTTGTTTTCAAATTTGTGGAAATGATTTCAATAAGGGTCCATTTCATATTTCTGAATATTATTCATGCCATTTTTTTCCTTTTAAACATGTTGAAGGGTAGGTATACTTCTGCGTCACTATGCGTCCACTAATTTAATTTGACCACGCACCCCATCACTGTATATACGAAGATATATCGATTTTCAAAGAGCAGATTCTGCCTTCTCTCACAACTAATGCACGCTGTCCACAACTTTTCCTCTAGTGACACGTTGGGTTTGATCTATATATTATAAGAATAATGTTTAACGGAAATATCTATCATAACGATCTGCATGTTTGTGGTGAGCCGATTGCTGTTAGAGGCATGAAGTATTTTTTGGGAAAAGTACGTGTATTCCGATGTTTACTTCAGCAAGACAATTGATTTCTAGATTTCTATATTAACACATAACCAGTAATACCTCGTACAATAGAATAGCCAACTAATTTCTTTACGATTAGTTTCCCATACCAGCTTAGTACAAAATCACCGCCACATTTTGAGCATGATCCCTCTTCTTTTTATTATATTCAATGACGACATTACAAGAAGAATCCTGAATCCACCCATAAAGTCAAAAGAGGACAGAATTCCAGCTGCTGCCTATCTCACTAAAGACTTGCAGGAAAATCGAGTCTTGGGCAACTTCATGGAATGTACTTTTCGGTGCTGCCAACTGTAAAACTGTAACAATATCAAACAAGAAAGATGCTGCAACAGGCCATCCAAGTCTCCACTTCTTTGGAACAACTCTAGAAGAGGTTGACAGGGTTGATCTACTTGGTCATCGCAGGGCAGTTGGAATTGTCACTCTGTTCCACCGCATGTTTTATGGACAAGCACCAGATCTCCTCAGCCAGCTGCTACCTGAGTTGCTTTTAGTTGATCCTCGCCTTAGGCGCTCAGTCAGGTCTCATGACCTTACTGTGAAAGTCCCAAGGTCCAACTTGGCCTCCCACAGAAGATCATTTCTCCCATTCTCTGTAGGCTTATGGAATGCCCTTCCTGCTCATGTAGCATCGAACCAGGACTTGCAGAGTTTCAAAAGGGAGGTTAATCGCTATCTTGGCGCCAAGCCGTCAGCGTTACTAATTAGATAACTTCTGTTGATACCTAGATCAGCCTTGACATATATAAATAAATAAATAAATAAATAAATAAAACAACAACAATTCAGATTGAATTTCTTTTTATACGATTAAGTCAAAGAACATTCTGGTTTTCACTTACCAGGAATAGTCCAATATAGACGCCAGCCAGGCATTGGGATATTCTTGTCTGAGAGAAAATACATCCACACCGTGTCTGATGGAATGCAAAAACCATCTGGGATTGTTCCCATTGGAACGAGGGAACTGTCAAAGAAAAATATTCCCTCGGGAGCATCTGTGCCTATCAAATCTGAATATTGAAATTGTAGCCCAGATCCTACGTACAATTCGTCTTTATTATCTTCAATTCCAAACGCCTGCTCATCAAAGGTAAAGCATATCTCTGAAACACCAGGGAGGTAGAGAAGGTATAGTACTCGTATATTGTCCGGATATTCATTGGGGTAGTTCTGGCTTTCAAAGTAATTGAACGGTTCACCCAAGTTGTTTAAACGGCGTTTGCAAGCTGCACCATAGCACTGCACTAAAAATCTAGTATCTGTAAAATGAAAACAATGTATTCATGAGCAAGAGATAACTAGGGAAAGAGAGAGAGAGAAAGAAAGAAAGAAAGAGAGAGAGAGAGAGGGGAGAAAGTATTTTGTAATAATATTAATCAATATGTTGATAGTAGAAGTAATAAATACTACAGTATGGTATACATACAACAATCCGGGACAACAATCAAGTAGTTCTCGGTTGTCGGTGTTGGTGAAGGCTGCTATAGACCGGTGTAGAAGTAATTATTGTCCGGCGTACTCACAGTCCGGCTACAACGGTAAGGAATAGGGCACTCAATTCAGTTGACTCTTCACGCAACATTAGTTTTACGCTTTATTCCGTTATCGTCTATGGAGCCCGGACTATGGCTCCCGCCGGACTATAGTTGCTTTCACACCGGAATTGTTAGCCCTTCTGATTACCTGATTGCTCTTGAAGTTGTAATTTTGGCAATGGCAATGTGTTACTACTTAAAAACGTTTTCATATATGTGCTGTAAATATTATAGCAAGGCCAAGTAATTATTGTAACGTCACTTCGTCGTAAATAGGTATGACTTCAAAACAAAGTATTTCATAGTCGACAACTGTTTTAAACGTCATACCACTAAAGTTCGAGATTCATTTTTAAAACAAAAGGACAAAATTCCTTACCACTAGAAACACTACAGTCAAACCCCATTTGAAATGTGTCTACACACACACATATATAGCTTGGTTCGCCGGCTACGTTTCTATTTAGACAGATTCTGTCACCGCAAGCGTTGGCTCCTTCAGACCCGGGAGCACACAACTCAGCTGGGTTATCTGTTTGTTGAAACAAATGTTGTTTATTATCAGATGCTTACCACCCCTTAAACTACATCACTAACGCCTTTGCGTCTTCACACACACACGCGCGCACGCACACACACACACACTCGCACGCACCCCACACACACACACATACACACACACACACGGACTTTTTATGCCTTGTGGGGACCTTAAACACTTTTTCTGAAACCATAGAAAGTATATTCTACTAAATTATTTTTTGGCATATTAGTGTTATTTTGAACCAATTTCTTAGACAGCTGTCTCACCCTGTCTTAGGGTGAAATTACAAAATCACCTCTTAAACCTTAGTTCAATGAATCTTAGTAATATCGTGATACTTTGGAAATAAATAACCCCGCTGCAAAACAGTAATTTCCAATAACGGTCATTTAGATTTATATATTCGTGACCAGATATAGCCTTTAGTCGAGTCTCCGTCCGATACGCGTAATAACGCCCTTTAAAAGTGACAGGAGGATATAGTTTTAGGATCCGAATTTCTCTCAAATTCGGTTGTAGACCACCTACGAGAACGTTTCGAAAGTTTATTGGAACAAACAGGTGCAAAGAAAACCGCAAACCTTGTTTTGAACTGCCGGATATCGTAATCGCTCCCCATAGAAAAAACCATGCTTTGACTTTCGTCGTGCACGACAGGGAAATACTAAATCATCGTCTTATTACATAACGACGGCGTATGGCTTATTCACTTCAGGTGTGATCAAAATTACATTTGGTGAGCATTCAAATAATGGTAAAAAAAAACCTGGGTTCGAGAAAAAAATGGGGCGCCTTTTCCTAGAAAATCTCATGTCTTTAAAAAGCACTGGCGGGTCGCGCCGGATGTTTGATGACGATTTGAATTAACTCGTGCTGTTAGCATGGTTAGGATGGCATGTCTACCCCTGTCTTGAATAATTTTGTTACTGGGTTTGTATATAGAGAATTAGTGTAGCAAAGTTCCCGAATGAATTATATACACCCTAAAACAACATTATAAACGGGGGAATTGTGAACAAATCGGGATTCACTTTTTCCATCGAAATGGTTATAAATTCGGCGTGGATAAAAAGCCATCATTGCAAGTTGACCCTAGCATATGTGCAGAAAGCAAAAATGATTGCAGACTATCACAATCTTATGTAGCAGTACAAGTCTCTGGTTCCATTATTTAGAGTGAAGACATGATTAGTCTATTAGGAAAATTTACTTACTTACTTGGATATCTGACCCCTGGTTTGAGTGGGTACATTAGGCCAGATAACACAAGCGCTTGATTTATTAAAACCTATTAACTGTAAGTTTGAAGTGCGAAATATAGGTGGAATGGGCTTGTGGTTACATAGTTAAAATATTTAGGATATATGTGATGATAAACTACCCACAATGTTCAACAGTGCTGAAGTCTTACAAGGGAATTTGCGGCTATGGAAATCCTTGTAGAACAACTGTAGGTACTGAAATACTTGTTCACATAGGCTGGTATTGAAGGGATCTAACTTTAGACCTGGCTTTAAACCAAGGTTAGTCCTACATGAATGACCCTTTATTTTCCTTTCAAAGGACTGTGAAAGTTAAATGTAAAGGTGAGAAAATTTCAGGAGGGGCTGGAACGGGCCAATCCATGAGGAATTTCCACCCGTTACAGCACATTTTTAGATTATGTTAAAACCCGGGTCTAAAGTTAGGACTCCCTTTCAGATACTAGCTTACCTTTACCAAGAATAACCAAGCTCAGACTGTTATAAATTAAAACAAAATGAAATACTAACACTTTTGGAAGAATGATATGAAATGGGACAGGCTTATTTTTGTTCAGTGTGGATAAGTGCCCGGGGGCGCTCACCTATGAAATAGTTAAGGGTGTAAAGCTGGCGTTTCGAAACTCAGGGCATTCAGTTACAGGGACTGCAAAAAATAGGAGCTCTTTGGGTGAGAGACGACGGAATGACCCCAAAATAGGTGGTTTTCAATGAAAAATTTTGCAAAAATTTACAAAAATGGGGTGTGTTTGTTTGAGTATTTACACTCACATATTAAGTACTAACATCCTCGCTTAGCGATGCTGGTTGGTTTTTAAAAGACTATTCTTGTTATGTCTATGTACAGTCGTTATTAAACGGTTCTACACTTGAGGCATAACCCCGCAGCCGCGCGCAAGTGCTGAAGCCTGCTAAAACTAAACAACGGGGAGCCGTTCTGCTCATACAGTCCACCGGGAAGGATTAGCCGGCTGACTAGGTTTTCAGTTTGTGACTTATGACCCATCTTTTTCACATTCATGGCGGGGAAAATTGAATATTAATTTATTAAGAGCATTACAGATGTTGAATCTTAAAATGGAATTGTATTATGGGAATACAGCCAATTTTTGGAAAAAATAAAGATTTGAGGCCGTCACGGCATTGATTGGTTTATTTATTTTTGCTTCGGGGGACCCATTCAGGTAAAAATGACGTACGTATCCCTACATTGGAAAGAAACAACCGATTATCGTCTCGTACGTGGTTTTTGAATCAGTTAGGGAAAAGGTAAATTTTGTACGGTTTAGAAATATAAACGGTTGTCTTTTGGAAAAAATAATAGCACTTGGGCAGAGAGGGTCAAGGGTCATTGTACGACCTTGATTAACATAGTCGGATTTAATATATCGGTCGCCCCCGAAGAGGCAAAAATGAGTACCTGTACTGACACGGGACCTGTACCTGAACACGTGCACCAAACTATTCATCTCGGTTACCGTTTATAAAATAAAATACGGCAAAGCAGTAAGCATTCTGTATCTCCGTTGTCACAGGGTAATCGATCAAGATGTGGGACTATACATGTGGTCACTGGTGCTGTAGTAAAGACTAGTTTCAATGCATTTGAGGGCGTTGTAAAGACTATTTCCAATGCAGTTCAAGTCATAGTGTGGTACTTTTCAAGGACGTACTTACCAGCATCGGGTAAGCTAATCTTAAATTGTTTTTCAAATATTCAAAATTCAAATCAATGCAAAATAATTGCTCCTTAGTGATAGCATGAAACAGTAATAGTAGCAGGGTCATGTCACGCATGAATTTGAAACATTAACATCAATATAAGCTTATTTATGCCCGCGGTGACACCATCACCATGGGACGGGTCAGCTCAACGCAACTTAAGACTGGCATGGCACTGCATGCTCTAACTCGATCCATTTCCTGATTCCAATATAGCAAATGTTAACTGATTTTGTAAACGGGGTTCTTCCTAAGAGTTTGGGTATCTCATGGTAGGTGATTTGTACCATTTGGAATCAAAATAGGTGATTTGGAGGCCAAAACACTTACTTGAATACAATAACATTGGGTTCCGAAATTGACACCCTCAACTTTGTTTACATCAGATTTCAGGTGATGAATCTTCCAGCTGTGCTTTTAATTTGGTTTTGTATTGAATGTACACTGTTTACAAGATGCATCTATGTTGAGGGATTTTTTTTAGCTTCTTATTTTTCAAATATGTCATTCAAAAACTCAGAATATTTAGGGGACCTATAGGCAAAGGTAGACGAGTTCAGACCCCCAAACCTAAAAAATACAGTAAGTTCTTGGTGATTTGTGGATAGGTAAGTATTAAACTAACCTCTTTTCTGTTCAAAGTAAGAGTAGTCCGCATTTACGATCCTGAAGATCAATGATTTTTTTGAGGTGCAAATTTTGCACCATGTGGATCCTATACACCCAAGAATGTGTGGTCTTCAGCTTGCTCAGTACAAACCCACAGACACACAAGGACACACACAAGATTGCATACTAGCATGTTTTGTGACAACTAATTTAGCGTTTAGCTTTCGATCTGTGTAACAGGAGTAGCACTACTTGAATTACAAAGACTGTAATGCTGGGCAATGTTTATAACAAGATTTAGACCATGAATTGAGAGTGGTCACTATCCACGCCATGTCACACCTTATGAATACCTTTATCAACAAAACCCTACAACAAGGGGCATGATTGACAGCTGCTTGTTTATGTTAGATATCATGGTGATATTTTCATGAAAACAAAACACTTTTTTCTTGATTTTTATGAAAAATTTAGCAAGTGTAGTCAGTGTTAATGTGGGACATCATGGATTCGTTTAGTCAACACTCTAAAGAAGATTTAGTTTAGTTTCACTCATACTCCACTATTTTGGAGGCAGTTTACAAGCATGTAAACAAACCAACTTATGGGCCATGTGGACATGTGTGTTGTGCTTTTCAATACACTGTCTTCAATGGGTGACAGTAGGAACCCATGGATTCGATCCATGTAGAGTCCCTCGCGACGGCATGACAACATTGCTTTTTTGCCATGAAACACCTTTGCATTTCTTTCTCTCTTTGAGTGAGTGCTTTTTTATTTAATACAAATGATCTGAGGACAAAATTCAATAATTGGGCTTGTAAACCAGATATTTTAGAAAATATTTTTTTCGACCTGTCTACGTGTAGGAGATAGGCAGTGATCTCAGTTCCATATTAGAAAAAATATGGGACTGAAAACTGAGTTTAGGCAAAGGCTATATGCACGACTTTCGTGCACAAAATTCTAAATTGGCTATACTACATGACAATACGACAGGCTTATCATTAAGTCATAACACCATAGTCGTAACACCACTCAAATTGTAAATTATGCTACAGCCATGCAATAATAGGCCTACGCAGTGTAATAATCAGTACATTTGTAAGTTGTGCTTAAATTACTCAACAGTTAGGCCCCAGGCCCACGTCCGTTGCCACTGTTTTCATCGTCACTGCTATTAAAAGTTCACATCAATCATGCTTCTGTTAAATTACCTGTGCATAACTCAAAACTCCAGAAACTTCCCCTGCAAAAGTAATCTCTATCAAACATAATACCCTTGAACATACTCGCCATGGCTACAGAGCTATGCGCTCTGTAGCCATGCGCACCGATACACTCTAATATCAAAACAGCCCTATTATAATTATTATACACCCCAAAACCATTGCACTCCTGGGTCATGCTTTAATCATTCAGATATGCCTTTGTTGTCTTCTAGAGTCTGCTTGGTGAGAAGACTGTTATATAGTCCAATTCTAAGCACTCATTACACTGCATCGGCATAAGCTAATAGCTATTGGAGTACTTTTGAGGGCACGTGTGGTCCAGTGGTTTGAGCGTTCGCCCCACACTCCAAAGGTCGTGGGTTCGAGTCCCACTGCGGCCAACGTGTTGTGCCCTTGAATAAGGCGCTTTACCTCAATTACTCCTCTCCACCCAGGTGTATAAATGGGTACCAGAATTATTCAATGCTGGGAAAGTAACAGACTCGCTGTGCGGGAGGAGTGGCGAACACCCCACAGCAAAAATATAATAGTGCTCGGCACGACACTTTTCAATAAGGGTTGCTTCATGCAGCTTCTTTGTAGCTTATGAAGGACAATAGGTCTTTCTAGACATCACTTATAGGCTCCATAACTAAGGGCAGCTATGCAACATCTTCCCGTTTCTTCATTAAGTCATAAATGATCATTGATACAGAGGAATGCTCTAATCTTTGCTTGTTTTCTAGATAGCTGCCCTGAAGTTTCTCCTAGCCTTTTCTGAATTTTTCTCAATACAAGTAATATTTAGGGAAAATGCCTTGCGTACATGATAAAGTACTTGTAAAATCCCAACTCCAAATTGATAGTGAAATATAAATATAACTATAATGATTATAAAGGGCCTCCTTCTCTCCTTTCCGGCCGGCGATCTCCTTTCATTGTTCCGCCTGGGGTAGCAAGTGGGAACTGGAAACCAAATTCACTTTTGAGGATGGGCCCTGGAAGGAATTAAACCTGGGAAAAGGGGAAAGGTATAAGGGAAGTACCGTTATGCTAACCCACTTCAGTTATACTTACATTGGCAGTAATTCCCAGTAAATCCGCCAGTACAATCACATGTATAGCTAGTTCCATCAGCAGTGCAGACACCACCATTAAGACATGGGTTAGGGTTGCAGGAAGTAACAGAACCCTCTGGGAAGGTAATGAATATGTATTAGAAAAATAGATATATTGAAATTTCACAAAATCTCAGAAAACTCATGGAAGAAGTATTAATGGCTAGATTACCTATCACATACGTACTCAATTAGTTTTTTAAATTGTTTGACATAATATATTATACACGAGAGGATGGTGATTATGGGGAAAGGCTTGTAGGAGGGATGCGACATCCCATTTATTGCAAACAAGAGGATGAAACCAATTTACAAAACTAGCCTTAGTCTACTTCGACTAGACTTTTTTACCTTTATTCCACAAAAAGAGCTTCCCTTGCTATTAATCATTCGGTGACTGTTCATCACAGGAAAAAGTATACATGGTTTGAAAATGACCTTCTGACCTCACCATAAAGTCATGCATAAAAACCACTGACCTCTACACATGGATAGCGGGTCCGAGTCGCCGATTGAAACAACAGGAAGTTGCTTTTGTCCTTCGCAATATGGCGGGAAACAATGCATACACCTGCTGGTGCACATATTCCACACAGATGTTCTATTGTTATACAAAATTCCTTTAACTTTGACAATAAAGTGAAGCCATATTGTGCAGGGCAAAATGGAACTTCCTGTGGTTTCAATATGCTACTATTCAACGGTGCGCCAGCCGCTATCCATGTGTAGAGGTCAGTAAAGCAGGATGAATGTGTAATTTACTGAATCGTAATAGGGGATTCAATATGGCCAATAGTGCATTGCATATTGCTGACATCACATTTTGTCAAAATTGAAGCATTTTGGAAATTTGGCGCCCTGTACAATGACCCTTGTTTAAAGCCAAATCAGTATTTTTTTCCAAATTCGAAATGCCCATTTTGTCTCAAATTGTTAGTGTTAGGTCATATCAACACCTTATATTACTATTCTTTGTGAAAAACAGACACTTAAGCATTTTTAAGCGGTCATTAAGATGCCATTTACCACTGTTTTGAGACCTTTTAAAAGTCGGATCCCGACTTTTATTAGCAAACAAAGCATAAAAAATAACAATTTCTTGACATTTTGAAAAAAATCGCTGATAGTGGCTTTAATGACCTAAACGTCATCAAACATGCATTTTCAACCCGGTTTCAACCATATCTCTGTATCTATCTGAACATCACAAATTATTACATTTCTTGATTTCTTATGACGAGAAGAATCATTGCAGATACTTTTAAAGCACGATGGCCACCAAACAGACCTCTTGGGACAATTTGATTTACGAAAAGGAATATTAAATGCTTTATTCAATTGTTTAAATTGCCAGGGGACTGTAGTGAAAGAGTTTGCGCTTCCAGATAAAATTGTGAAGTTTTGCACACAAGTATTGATAATCCATAAAATTGATAGAAGCACTTGTCAACCCCCCTTAATGGACTCCAGCTTGGGTTTCAAGGTTATACGGGGGTCAAAATTTTAAAATGCTCTAATCATTTTGAAAAGCACATGACACTCTTTTTTATGATTACAAGGATTCTAAAAGGTATGATTTACAGTAACTATGGTTTCGGAGTTATAGGGTAAAAACTGTAAAAATGGTGAAAAAAGTACATTTTGATGTGTACATGAGTCAAAAGTTAAAAGTTGCTTTGATTCAGGTAATATGACGTAATATGTGGTGCAAATTGTTTCCCTTGCTCAAACAATGAAATAAGGAATAGTTTGCCTTATCTGTTATGCTTAGTTTTCACGTTATCCAACAAAATAGGTCACAGGTCAATAGAATCCAATAGCTGCTAATAGCCGTTGACTTTATTCGCCATTTTGGTTAATAACCAAATACGTAAGGTAGTCAAAACTATTCCTATATTTCATTCTATGAGCCGAACCAACAATTTTAACCACGTTTCACAAAAAGCCGAGCAACTTTTAATTTTTGACCCCTGCACAAACCAAAATTGACTTTATCACCATTTTTACAGATTTACCTCATAATTCCAAAACTATAAACCATGGGTAGTATAAACTATATCTTTTTGGAATCCTTGTAACCAGACAAACATCATGGTGTTTTCAGCACAATCGGAACATTTTAAATTTTTTACCCCTGTGTAACCTTGAAATCCAAGCTAGGGGTCATGAAAGGGGTGTGGTAAGTGCGTCCACCATTAACAATGGATAAAGTATTTGTGTACCAAAATTCAAAATTTTATCCAGATTTGCACACTCACATGATATCTGTGCACTACAGTCCCTAGTATATTGCGTTAGCTGTCTGGTGTCTCCCTAAGTTTCGTTATGTAATTAGTAAAATTTCTAGGACATTGTCATTATATATTACGAATTTTTGACAATGCGAAGGAAACTGGACGCCAGCGTAAGAGCTGGTTACTTTTTTAAGTAGGAGGAAAAAGTTCAACATTCTGTCCACGTTCGTAACACCATTGAGTATCATGGCTTTTCGAAATGTTCGTAAGTGCACTATTTTAGTGTTTTACAATCACTACGCAATTAAAAATTATCTGCGCGATTGTTATCAGCTGGTTATACAAAATCTCTGATGTTAATTAGATTAATCAAAGCAATACCTACCTGGAACAATGCAGGTGGGCCCAACAAAACCGTTTACGCAATCGCATCGGTATGTAACGCTGCTAATAGAGGTGCATGCTCCACCATTTTGGCACGGATTAGAAGAACAGGGATTTGCTGTTTGAGTACCTAGATAAACCATTCAGTAAAGAACAAAATTAAGACTCATTTGAAGACTATTGCAAATGGGTACATGCGATTTCATTGTTTATTAAAAATAATGGCCGGTTTTTACGACATTCGTGAAAAATAAATACGCTGAGCTAAGCCGAAGCCGTGTTTTGTTTTGCCACGAATGTCGTGAAAAACGAGGTCATTATCTTACTTAACGCACAACTCGGGTGTTTAACCCAGTGTTGTGAGTCTTCAAGCTTGTCGAGTACTAACTCTTTTGTCTTTTTACGAATGTCGTGAAATACAATAAGACCCAAACAAAGAAAGAACATTAGGGGGGGGGGGGGGGGGGGGGGGGGGTGGAGGGGGGGGGGGGGGGGGGGGGGGGGGGGGGGGGGGGGGGGTGAAAGACTCTTCTTTTACGCAATGTAGTAATAAACAAACCAATGAGATGAGCAATAAGAAGACGTGTCAGGGTCCTAAAACTTACGAAGTATTGTGTAATGAAATTGTATGCTTTACAAACATGTCCCTGAAATTTGCATGACTAATGCATCGTTACTGAGGATAATAGTTCAAACCCATTGTAGCTTATGTGGCTTCACTCAGTCATGACATTGTTGGAAATAAAGGCCTCTGAATTACACGTATAATGTTATCGTGGGCAACTATATTTTTGTTACAAGTTAACACTATGCATACTTTTCGTGAAACAGAAATACAACAATTTGGATACATTGATTTGACCGAAACTGGGATAATATATAATGGAATATTTACTTCTCCTGTCTCAACGCCGTTGTTATTTTATTACAAGTTAAACTCCATAAACTTGCCAGTGAACTCAGAATACATAATGGACAGTGGATTTGCCCGAACTGGATCAAAATGATGAACATTTTCTCCAATTCTACGCCCGCTTTTACGCCATGTCTTTAATCATGCTAAAGCTATAGGAGCTAACACCTGCATCAGAAATCGACGCAACCAAGTCAGGAGAGTCTGGGATTTATTCAGTGTTGATTGAACAAGCTAGTAAGCAAATGGAAATACGTAAACACAAACAGATAAACGTGAAACTCGTGAAAAGTATAACCCCTACTGATTATACTGATAAATCTGGCCTTAAACGGAGACGAATGTAGAAAGTAAGTCTATCAATTTCATAACCTTGTGTGTGAGATTCACTTGCGAATTTCATCAGTAAATCTTGTTACAAGCCGAATATGTATCTTACTATTCACGCTGTAATAATCATGTTTTATTACACTACTTAAACACTTCAAATGTTTAAACAGTCACACACTGAGGTGATGGATGTGAACATTTAGGCCTCATGGTTTTAGAACCTCACATTCATTGTTTGGCATTATTAACATGTGCATATGTCTAATTCAAAAGGGAGATGTCATTTTACGCTAGGGGAATGAGGAATTTGTGGAGAATACTGAAAAAAATGTAAGCAGAGTTGAGTATGAAAATATTCTCAAAGAGAGAGGAGGAGCATGGACTTTTATATGGTAAAATCACCTAATATCAAGGAATGTGATTTTTTAAACGGAAGCGAAGGGAAAACGCGATTTTTTTGGCCGAAAAAATGAATCCTCCATTGCCCCACTCCCCCGCATAATATTGACCGCTCCCATAAATACCCGGTTTAGATTAAAACTTTCCTATACTACGTTGGGTGTAACTATAACTAAAACGTGTGTGTTTCAAAACGTGTAACGAATCTATAACAAGTTTGATTTACGTGTTAGTGTCCCCTGTTATATCTGACTACTTGCACGGAGCACTATCCACTTCGTGATTTTTAACCTCGTTTACTCTACAATTAAAAGAGACCTTTCAGATGTAAGTAATGCCTATAAACCGTTAACAATAAACTCAAGATTAAACTCAAAGGTTGAAATAAACACACTTAAACTGTACACAACCCAAAACAAATATAATATAACAAAAAGATTAAATCCGAAATAAAATTTTGACTTAGTATTAGATGTGAACGTAGTAACGTATTACGCAAATATCAATAACGCAAAGTGAAATGAACAATTTAAACATGGCGAGATTAAAGTACTAACCGACAACAAAAATACAAAAATAGCCACTAAAACAACATCAAAACAGAAGAAAATATCCCACACTGGCTCATACCCCAATGTCATTTAAATGCATTTGATCACTCCCTTGTTTATGTGTAATTTGACTAGATTATGTATAGGTCTATTGGTCTTTTCTTATGATGTAATTATATTTAACCATTAGGTGTTGGCATTATGATTTGGTTTTCTAAGAAGTACGCGCAAGCCGACTTTAATAAGCTCGGAGATGAGCAAACGTGCATTCGTTGCGATTTTTTAGCACGTCGCAAACATTACAGGAGCGATTTTCCCCTCTGCGTTTACGCGAATTTGTAAGCGTTCGTAAAATCGCGTAGA
This sequence comes from Ophioderma brevispina, assembly GCA_023653785.1. NCBI lineage: Eukaryota > Metazoa > Echinodermata > Ophiuroidea > Amphilepidida > Ophiodermatidae > Ophioderma > Ophioderma brevispina. Next base: position 63,956 of record JAMKCH010019811.1, read on the forward strand.
ACTCTGACGTTGCTAGACTTGTCTAAGATGCGTAAAAATGACGCCGCGACGCACGTCCTCTAGTGAAGACGGAGATTTCCATTTAAAATGTTCAATTTTCAGGAAACTAATACGGTAACACCATTTTTTTTATTTCGGTATTTTCAAGTATTGTAACTTAGACTAAACATATGTGAAAATCGGCCATTAAATCATGATGCCAACACTTAATAATTAAGTCATTATTTTCGTATACTTTAATCTAATTGATTCTCCTCTTAACGCACACCTAATAAAGCCATGGCGTTTTGTTGTTCCATTCTTGTACGAATGTGTAGTTAGAACAATAACACTTCATTCGTAAATGTACGAAAGACTTTAATAAAAACTCTCATTCGTACATTTAGCGAATGGAGTGTTATTGTTCTAACTCTACATCGGCAAAATAATTGAGCGAAAAAACAAGGGCCGTGACGTCATAGATGTGCGTTAAGTGGTTATATTTTATAAATATTGATATTGTATTAAAGAGCCTGAGTCAAGTCTGCATCCCTCATCATTACTCTTCTTTTATTTGATATTGATCGTGTTGTTTTGGCAACGATTCTCATGCTTAAATCCCTGGCTAGAGCATGCAGAGTCAAGGCCGTCTCTAGATGGGTAATTTGTGGGTGTGTGTGTGTGTGTGGTGTATGTGGGGGGGGGAGGGGGGGACGTCGTAATAGGTCGACCAGCCCCCGTAGCTCTTCATAATTTGAACCGAGTGAAAATATGTGGGGTCTACCTGCGAGCGCAGCGATTCAATCCTGAATCCGCCCCGGTTTTGTCGGCAGCACAGGCTCACACCCCTCCCATTCTAATTCAACTGTTCTTTCCATCAAACATCAGATGCACGAATGAACGCATTTCCCCAGCCCAGACTCAGATTCCTTCGACTACAAAAAAACATTGCACTTTTTTTTATTTAATTTTTCATTTGGCTCTTCTTTTATATCAAATAAACATTGTATAGAAGCCCTACAGGTACACCATTGGGCCACGTTTCGCGTGTGCCATCAATTACATGTATCAGTTCAGGAAATGATTTAATTTTTCGACTATCATGCGATTTTCTCCGAAAGAGTGAAAATATTTAAATTTGCAGGAATAGCTTTTAAAAGTAAGATAATTCTGTATGATTCTCATAAATTACTTTTTGCCACTCAAGAATTAACAGGAAAGTAAGAACGGCAGTGTCGCAAAGATACGAATCTCCTTCAATTACGTGGTGAAAGTGTCCGTTCGGACATAACTGACTAAAATTTCTGATTTTGTCCTTATCAGGTTTGTCCTAGTGTTATCATTTGCCAGGTATTTAGATACTTTTTACTTGTTACAAATGCTAAATCTATTTTTTATGATGTTTCGATTCGCTGATTTATTCACTCACTGATATTTCCTTTATTTATTGATTTTGGACTTGGTATCTTCTTTCAAACATATTCATATTCATGGGTTAAATTACCATCACCATTTGCAAAAAAAATCTCCATGTTAAATAGGTTCGTTTTAAAATATGTTTGTTAACTATTGCCAGTAAACTTTCAAAGAACAATATAGGTAAAATGACCTTAACATGTTAGAGAGGTATTGTTTTGCACTTGTGTACTGTTATATGCAGAATGTGTACTGTATGTGGACTTCTTGCACTTATATAAAGAGATTGTACATAATCCACATTTCGGTTCACCTTAATACAGGGTCTTTGCAGGGACATTGCTGCTTTGATCTTGTTACAATTTTTTATCACGAGGGTTCGTGCATGGCGTGGGGTGGGTTTTTAGGCTCAGGCACATTGGTGACAACGAAAAATCAGACCCCCTCCTTGGGTGACATGTTTTATTCATCTATCATTAAATAACGGAGATGTCCAAATTGAACAAAAAATGACCTTTTATACGCTTGATATTTCAATTGCAATTAGGAGTTTTAAGTTAATCGCAAAGTGTGACTTCGTATTGCATGCTGTATCAGTACTTACATGTGGTGCCTGTAAATCCACTTGGACATGAACATTGAAAGGTGTTACCACTAACCGTGCATGCCCCACCGTTAAGGCAAGGGTTTGGATTACATGGGTTAGCCGTGGTGCTAGTTGTAATGTATAATGTAAAATTCATAGTAACTGTAGTTATACATTCCTGTCAGAAGTAAAACATTCTTCATCAAACACATTAGCAGTATGTAAACCCATCAGTATGCTTTTAAAATCGAATTCCTTAAAACAAACCAACAATCATTATGTTAGCCTTGCGAAGTAGGTTAAAGAGACAGGAAATTTTTTGAGGATGCGAATTTCGCTCAAATCGCACTGTATCGATTATAGACCACCTACCGAGAACGTTTCGAAGGTTTATTGGACAAACAACTACAAAAACCGCAAACCTTGTTTTGAACTTGCCTGCTATCGTAATCGTCCCTATAGAAAGCATGCTTTGATTTTCTGTCGTGTACGACAGAAAATACTAAATCACCATCTTATGCATAAAGACAGCGTATTCGGCTTATTCACTTCAGGTGTGATCTAATACATTGGTAAGCATTCCAAATATGCAAAAAAGTCGGCTTTCGACAAAAATTGATGATGCTCGTATTTTTTTTCCCTCTTGCAAACAACTTTAAAAAATTCCACTATTGCCAAAAGCTCCGACCAACTGCATCTTAACTTTCCATGTGGTTTTAAGAACCCTTGACCCAAGCTTCCTAAGGACATTTCACAGGGTTTAATATCACGTAAGATAAAGTACATTTTCTCCAGATATTATGAAAGCTATCTTCTTATAAAAGGGAAGAATGATCACTGAAGACGATGCATCGGCTGTCATGAATAAGAGAAAATATCAGTAGCTTCCCACAATGCATTGCTTCCAATAGAGATTTTTGTACAGGTAGTGATGTAAATCATTAGAGACAAAACATTCTTAAAATGCAAGTTTGTGATCAGTACTGTTAGTTTAGCCATGTTTCATCTTTAACGATTCATATCAGTACTTGTACAAAACCTCCATTAAAAGTAATGCGTTGTGGGAAGCTACTCATATCTTATCTTGTCATTAATAAGATTAAAACTATAGAAGTCCTAATCAGAATGTTCTGATCGGAAGCGAATATATAATTTTGGTGTATTTAAATTATACATTTCGCACCTACTCAGTATAGTGTGTTTTCTTTCTTTCTTTCTTGTTGGCATACCCAGACAACGTTGTATTATCGCCAACTTAATGCTGAGTCAGAGACGTACTAATGAATACAATTAGTGCTTGAGAGAGTTACTTGTTGATTTTTGTTTTATGTCTGGTGCAGTCTTGGTCGTCATCTCAAGTTTATTCCATTCTTGGGTTGCTCTTGGCATGAAGGAGTACTTGTAGACATTTTTCCTTGGGAAAATCTGCTTCAAGTTGATGGATTTGTTGCTTCTTGTAACCATCCCTGTTGTTTCTGCTGTTTGGAAATGTTCCCCTACATTGATTCCTACCATGTTGTTAATGATTTTGTACATCATTGTAGCCCTTGTCTTTTCCCGTCTTCCTTCAAGGCTCTCCCAGTCAAGGTCCTTTATCATATCTGTGACACTGGTCTGTCTGTAGTCACCCTCACAAAATCTTGCAGATTTCATTTGGACCCCCTCAATTTTCTGGATATCTTTCTTCTTGTGTGGACCCCATGCACAACTTCCATACTCAAGGATTGGTCTGACTAGAGTTTTGTAAGTTATTTCTTTAACATCTTCCGGGCAAAACCACAGGTTGCGTTTCAGTAGCCCCAGTACTCTGTTTGCCTTGTTCACGATCTTGTTTATGTGGACACTCCAGTTGAGTTGATTGTCAAGTTAAACTCCAAGGTAGGGATGTGACTGCACAACCTGCAGCTGCTTGCCGCAGAAAGTATAATCTAAATTTGGTGGTTGTTTCTTGGTGGTTAGCTTCATGACATAGCATTTTGCAGCATTGAATTCCATTCCCCAGGTGTGCTGCCACTGCTCTAATGTATTGAGGTCTGATTGTAGAGTTGCAATTTCTTCACCAGTATTTCCAGATGAATAGACGACGTAGTCGTCTGCGAAGAGTCTGACCTTGTTATGTAAATTGTTTGCCAAGTCATTTATGTAAACGAGAAAATCAAGTGGTCCTGTCACTGTACCTTACGGAACACTCGAGATGACTTGTTTTGGTTCTGATTCAACACCATTACAAACTACTTTCTATGTATGTTCTGTCAGGAAGTGTCTGAACCATCCATGAAGGGATCCCCTGATCTCATAGTGTTCGAGTTTACCGAGTAATCTCTCATGAGGCGCCTTATCGAATGCTTTGGACAAGTCGAGAATAGCCATGTGTACTGTTTCCCCCCTTTCTAGACTCCTGGCAATGTCGTTAATCGTTAAGATTAGCTGGGTCTCTGTTGAGTGCTTGGCTCTGAAGCCATGTTGATTATCCACCAATACATTGTGCTTTTCTAGATGTTTCATGACATGGGAATGCACAATGTGTTCAAAAATTTGGCTCACCACACTGGTGAGGGACACTGGTCTATAGTTACTAGGCTCTGTTTTGCTGGCTTTCTTACAAATACCACAGATGTTGGCCTCTTTCCATTGTTTTGGCAAAACTCCCTGGTCCACTGAACTTTGGAAAATATCCGTTAACATTGCGGTCAATTCTTCTGCAACCATCTTTAAGAACCATGGGTACAAGCCATCTGGGCCTGGTGCTTTGTCTGGTTTTAACTCCTGTAGTTGCTTGAGAACTCAATTTTCTGTGATGGTAAGCTGTTTAATTGTTGGTGTTGGTTCCCCATCCAAACCCCATCAAAACTTGGAATATATGTTTTTTGAAGACACTAGTAAATTGGTCGTTCAGCACTTCTGCTTTATCTTTGTCGTCAGTAATGATTCTGTTACCTACCCGCAGATCACCAATTCCAACATCTTCTTTCTTCAGTTTATTAATAAACGTCCAAAAGGCTTTTGGGTCATCTGTCATATCCCTGGTCAATTTTTACTCAATAATATCGCATCTGGCTTTATTTAAATGCTCTCCTTGTTTGATGCCAACAATCTCTGTAGGCTTTCCAGTCCTCTTTGGAGTTGGATCTTTTTGCCTTATTATAAAGGCGCTGTTTCTTCCTGGTTAATCTCCTAAGTGACCTGTTAAACCATGGGAGGTTTCTTCTGTTTTTACTTTTCTTAGTTGGTATGTGATTCTCCATTAATCTCTTCAACTCCCTTTCAAGATTATCCCATTTCTCTTGAACTGGTTTGCCTTCCATCTCCCGATATTTTTCCTGGAATGCAAGGAGTTCATGTTTGATCTTATCTCGGTCAGCTTTCCTCCTCTGATATATTAGACGACTTGGTGCTCCCCTCATATTAATGACCATATTTAACTCAACGTCCACTCTTTAGTTGAGTAAATAAAGCACATGATGCAGAGGAGGTTGAAATGATATAATGTAATATGTCATATTTTTATCAGTGGTCAGTGAACTGAAGCATTAACTTTACATGTTTGTCTAGGCCAATGAGTTTCTCAGAACATAGGGCCTACTGTAATTCGACGATTGTCTCAATCATCATAATACATAATTATTTTGCGACTTTTGCTTATTACCTGGGCCTCTTACAACAGGAAGGGAACCTTTGACGACAACTTATCTCTCTCTCCCTCTCTCTCCCTCTCTCTCTTTCTCTCCTTCCCTTTTTTCTCATATTCTATCTTATTAGCAAAATTCAGAGCAAGTACTTACTTTGACATGTTAGGCCTGTAAATCCAGTCTGGCA